>VZUI01026551.1:0-95813 GCA_013401135.1 Cettia cetti | reverse complement strand
AAAAAAAAAAAAAAAAACCCACACAACCTTTTTGGGTAAATTTTATTCCTTACAATGCTTCAATTTAACTTTTCCTGGTTGAAAGGCAAAAAAAAAAAAAAAAAAAAAAAAACCAAAAAACAAACCAAAAAAAAACCAAAAAAGAGAGAGAAGGAATGAATGTCTTATATTGGAAATCCAGAACAAATTTGAACCAACTCTGTGAGTGTGTGAAGTTGTAGTCCCTCTGTACCTGCTGTGGTGGAAGGTTTGGTTTTAATCCAGAGGGAACAGAAATGAAACTCTTGTACGTGAATGAAACAAAAACCCCCAAATGTTTGCCTGACTAATGAGTGAGGGAATTTGTTTAATGGCGTGGTTTGTTTCTCACTTTTTCAATATTCTTTTCCTTAGAGAAAGCCAACTGAAATCCTTCCCCCAGCTGAGGTTTTGCAGGTGGGCAGTGTTAGCAGGAACGAGAAGTCTCTGAAGGACAGGAGGATAGGGAGAAAGGGCACTGTATAGTTTTTAGGCAGTATTCCTTACACTTAATGCAATGAGTGGTTAAAAAAATAAGCAGATTTGGTGTCAAGTTTTGGAGATGTTGTACCAGAGCCAAGAAAAGGGGAGAAAGGCAGGAAGCACTGGGATGTGCTGAAAGTGGTTTTGTCTGATAGAACACATAAATAGTAACCGTTTCAAAGGGAAAATAGAGGTTGCAGAGCAGCAGAACTCTGAATTCCTGTCAGGGCTGCTTTGAATTGTGCTGAGTGTGCAGGCCCTGGAAACACGTTCTGTGTCAGAGTAGGAGAGGAGCGCTGTGCTCAGGAGTGCCATCCTCCCGCGGAGGGGCAGGCTGGGGGTTCCTCGGGCAGAGATGGCCCATCCCACAACCCAGCAGCTGCTGCAGCGGCACATGCCGAGTGCCACAGCCTGATCCTGAGCTGCAGTGATGCTCTGCATGTCGTGTCAGCAGGGATAGATCAGCAGGGAAGTGGCCGGAAATATGTTGCAGTGCACGTCGTCTTGGTGCTGACACTATTTTTACTTGCCTAGGCAGCATCTTGATGAAATCAAGGGAGACTGAATATGTTTTAAGTTTTGAAGTGGAAAGGAAATAATGCTTTTCTTGAGGCCAGTTCTTTTCTCAGCCATTTCTTCACTTCTTTCCTCAGTAAGAGAGAAGTCTGATTGCAGGAGCTGGTTTAATCTGATTTAGTAACAGCTGGAACACAGATTTTTTTTGTTTAACTGTTTATGCATCTTCATGCATCTTGTTAATTTCACTTTCTTTTTTCTCCCCGACCGAGTTTTAACAAATGCAAAGACACTGTAATGAGGAGGGAAGAAAATTACTCCTGACCATAGAGCTGTGGAAATTAAATCCCTCCTTTCTTTTTCTTTCTCTTACTAGAGAAGGACCATGTGAATGTGACTCCGTGCAACCAGCCCTCTGCAGCCACAGGGAGTGAGAAATGGTTTGTGTGGGTGTTCCAAATCACCAGATAAAAGTGTAAAAATGGAACAGATGAGATGCCAAAACCTTAACTAATTTAAGGTGGCATAATGCAAAGGGCTTCTGACTGATGGAGAATTTGCCTTCATTTTCAGCTCTTCAGGGCATTTCATACATGACATCAAATAATGACAGCTCTTCTGAAAGTTGCAAAGATTTGAATAGTGGCCACCCCAGTGATGTAGAAGTTTTTCTTTTTGATCTTGCTTCCATACCCTGACTTTTCTGCTTAATAAAATAGTCCATTTTACCTGGTAACCTCTGCCAGTGTATTTTATGCAATTCATGATATGGATTCAGTTAAAGCTGTGCTCTACACAGTGGATCTGGTTACCAGGTGCAGCAGAACTTCAAAAATGAAATTAATTAAACTGTGGAGGGAGCTTTCTGGGTCTGACCATTCAGCTTTGGGGTTCCAAGCGAAGGAAGCTCCATACCATACTTCATGAGTTTTTTTATTTAGAAGTAAATAGCTCAGCTGGGATCTCTTAGCCTGATGTGAAATTCTAGCTTGATGGTTTTCTGATAAATAGTCTGTCTCCTGTGCTTTGCTGAAGGTCTAGAAAGAAATGCAAGCTTCATGTAAAGCTGCAAGCAAAATAAGTTGTATTTCACTTTTATAGGAATTTCTACTAGCTTTATTTTTATTGTGCTCAGACATTTACCCCGCTAATTTTCCCTTTTGTTCCTTAAAGGCTTAGAACTAAAGCTTATCAAAAGACAACATATATTTCAATATGTCCTGGGAAGGTAAAGGAAAAGTCTTATGAAGAGGCATCAGTTAAAACAGAATATCCAGGATTTTACATCTGTGGGCTGGGTGTATTGCTTGAGCCTCTCTCTCAGCTGCAGCTTTGACTCTGTAGGGGTCTGGGTGGGCAGAGCAGTTTTGTTAACTTCAAACAGGTGAGGGTGTGATGCGCATGGGGTTAAACACCTCTGACTTACTAGAGCATCTGTATTGCTCTGCATTTGATTTGCACCTGAAAATATGTCTACCAGGTATGTGTGCTTGTATAAACCCTGACTGTGGGGTGATCCTTACTCTGAGTTTGGAATAGTTTCATTAAAGAAAAGGAAACAAATTCCTTCATATCTGTGTAGATTAAGCCTCCTTTTCTCCAATTTTGTCGCTGAGCATTTTGCTCTTCACTAAGTGCAGGACCAGGTCCCCCAGCCCTGTTCCCCTGGTTGCTGAACCAGTGTAAGAGCAACCAGGGGAATAAATACTTGCAAGTTCACCCAGAAAGTGCTTTTTGCTGTCAGCAAAGTATTGAAGTATTGACCTTGCAGATGAGTGGGAACTGCTGGCCCCTCGCTGCTGTGTGCTCCTGCTGTTGCCTCCTGTGGGCTTCACTGGGGGAAAGCACTGGCATTTCAGCTGGGGAGGAATCCTGCTTCTCATCTGGAGTCTGCCATCAGAAATGCAGGTATTTATAGCACATGCATGCCTATGGAAAGTGCTGCCATTGTATTTGGGACACTTTAGTTCTATATTTAACTCTGTTACCTCCAGTGAAAACCCTCACATTTCTGCCTGTTATTTTCCTTAGCTTGCTCTCAGCTCATGCCACATGTCACTTCTTTCTGCCTCTAGACAATTACTGCCATATGTCTGTAGGTTCCAAAACAAGGAGAATGAAAGAACTTTCAGACAAGTGATGAGATTAAATTGACACAGTGCAGGACTGGAGCTAAAAATGTTAGACTGCTGCTATGCCTTCCCAAATGCCCTTTTACCAGCTAAGAAAATCTGCCTTTAAAAAATGGTTGGGACATGAAAATAGAGTGATATTTAAAAGTGAACAAGGGGAGCATCTGCAGAATTCACTTCCAAAGTGTGAATGAGATCAGGAAGAAAACCCCAGTTAAAGCAGTGATTGACCAGAGGTTTTCCCCAGAGGAAGTCTCAAATATTTGTCCTTCTGTCACTTTTTTAGCAGAAGATTTAAATGTCCCTGGGAGTAAAACTGTAATCTGGATGGTGTTTGCTTTAGAAGTGAGCCATGCCTGGGAAAACAAACTTACTCAAGATGCATCCCACAGCAAAACAAACTTATTCAAGATCAACTTACTTGAATATCATAAATTAGTCCAATTCCATTAGAATTTGATATCAATTATCCTAAATACAACCTACATACAAATGTATGCATTTTGTGTAAGCTTCATTGTTAATAATAAGTGAAGCTCTGGTTATCTCCCCTTTGGGGACAAAAAAAAAATTAATTGGTGAGGGATAACTGGAAAATACTTTAAAGTCTGAGAAGAGGCAGGGGGAAAAGTGAAAATATATAAACAATGAGTTTATCTGCAAGAGACAGATTGAAGCTTTATTTTACCTCTAGATGATGGAGATGCTCCATGAAATGCAGTAGCAGGAAATTCAAAAGCAATGAAAAAAAATGTTGTTTGAACACATAAATAAAATTTGATACTTAGAGGCATTTCATAATAGGAAAAAGACTGAAATGTGGCTATTAGGAACTCATGAGTGACAGAGCAATCTGCCTGCAGCTCAGTGTGCCAACTCCTATGTGCTGCAACATCAACTTGAGTTGACCATTTAAAAGCTGTCTTTACCCTTTTATACTGAACCTTCATTTCATTCTCAAGACCTAACCCATCAATTGTTTGTAATTCTTTAATAGATCAGGCACAGAGCTGTGTTTGTTTGGAGGTGATCCCTCCTTGCAGAGCCTGCCTGCATTTGCAGTGTAGCTACAGGCTGTGTGTGTGGTTTGACTTGCACTCATGTGAGCTCACCCTGAGAACACTGTGATTCTAAGCACTGTGCCTTATTTTAGTGCAGTGGATGGTTATAATTAAGGCAATTTGCAAGTAGAAATTTGTTTGGGCTAGATGTGCAGACATAACATCACACAGATTGCATTCTAAAGATACACACATACTTCTCTGTGAAAATGTGGCTGAGCAGTCAGGGAAGAGGTTGAATAGAAATAAAATATGAAACAAGGGAGGAGCCTTCCACCAGTCTTTGAATGAGAGCGAAGGCATTCCTTCCTTAAGGATTCACCAGGATTAAGAGGGAAGAGGCCACAGGACCATAAAGGAAGAGGTGCAGTATGTACAACTTCACATATTTTTACACTCACTTGTCTTCCTCTCCTCTACCTGCTTACCAGCCTTAATTTGTTTTACCTATGTGAATAGATTGAAATGAAAAATTAAATTAAAAGGGACAATTTTGCCTTGCAGCTTCCTGCAGGGTATGGATTTGGGTCATTTGAAGGAATTTAAATTCTTGACTAGAAGCAGGTGAAAGGTTGGTGTTTCATCTGTCATTTTGCTGGAAGTGTAATAAACCCCAGGTAACAGGCAATGTTGTTATTGCTCTCAGGTTGATAAAGTCTCCATGGGAAATGCTGCTCAGTTCTTTCAAATTACACAACTGCCAAATTATAAACAAACTCTGTGGAGCCCAAGGAGTTCTTATGAATTTTATCTCTTTCATTTTACCATTCTCAATATCCTGCCCTTTATTAAACCACCTAAGGGATGGACAGTGAGAACTGAGAAATCTCTTGCTCTTCCTAGGGGCCTCCTCCAGCTCTCAGTTGTTGGACTCTTGTTTTTACTAAACCTGCTGTCTCTCATGTAGAAAAGGTGTTGTGCTGCCAGACAGAGAGGTGAGGTGGCACTTCCCCTGTGAGAGGGGATGTGCAGAGCATGGCCGCTTTAGTGTTTTCTGGGGAATATGAAAACCATCTCTGAAGCACTGGAAACTTTCCTGCTTTGTGCCTCTTTCTTATGGATGTGGGATAAATCCCATCATGAGACCTCACTGCGGAGTGAAGCAATGAGTAGTGCTTTGGAACTGATTCTAGGTCACAGGGGTTTTTTTAATTTTATTTTATTTTACTTCTTAAGATACAAATTTAGAAACTCATTAAAGCTTTGTCCTTATGGATTAGACATACTTAAAACAATGGCAGGATTTTCTCCGAAGGATGCAATGGAATTTGTTGACAAGATTAAGGAGAGGCAAACGGTGTCACCCGAAGCCCACAGGAGTTACTGAGGAGTTCACTGTAGCAGGTTTGGATCTGGCTTCCAGAAATTTGCGGGAGGAGAGAAAAAAAAAAAAAGCTTATTTTATTTTTTGGATAAGAAATAATTCACTGCTACTTCCTAATAGAAACCATGGGCATTGATTTTCCATGGATTTATGCATAGTGGTTTACAAGACTAATTTTTACAAAATGGTTTCTGTTGGCAGATGTAAGTAGTCTTCTGCTGCACTGGCTGAACACCTGCCATTAAGCAAATGGTTGTCATTAGCAGGTACTTTTTTAAGCTTCATTTTGTTTAAGCATTTTTTTTAAGTCCAAATATCTGTAGAATTGCAAAATGAGGGAAAAAAATCCCTCTCTAGCTCAGATTGCTGATAAATCTTTGGGTAAATTGGTTTATAAGGCATCTTGAAAAGATGGACACAGCTGTACAGTGTTGACTGTGTAATTCTAAATATAAATTTAAATCCTATTAATTCCAAATACAATTTCATGGAAAGGAAGCTCAGGGAGAAATATAAATGCATGGGAAAAAAAGGGTTTCTTAAATACATAGACATTTTTCATGGAACTTACCTGCCCTGAATTTTTAATTCAGTGATAGATCTCTCTTCAGCAGTTTCTTTTTAGAGCAACACCTTAGCCAAGGAAATGTGAAAATGATAATCTCAACGTTCTATTTCTGAAGGTTTCTAACTCAACATTGAACCATTTATTGTGAGAGGAGAGCTGCTGTATGAGGTCTCTGGTGTCCTGGCTGGGAAGTTGGGCTGTTTGCTTACCTGCAATTTGGCTTGTGGGATTTGCAACCAAATACCTGAATCAGCAAAAGGCTCTCTCCATTTTAAGAGCATTTACCTGATACCTTTTTAGGAGTTATTTTAGTTACATTTATTAGGGATCTGTTCCTGTTACCTTTGTCTTGAGGAAAAGGAAGTCCTGTTTGTTCCATAGGAATTGCAGCTGCTGATTCTAGCTCTTGGAAGTGCTGAAAGGGACTTTTGGTTTTTGGACTCTGTCTCCCTGGGTGTACCTAAGCCTCTGGTTGCTGAGGATGATATATAGCAATGGGATCAGAGATACTTCTGAAATAACTGAATGAACTGGGATTTATTGAGGATGTTGGGTTTGTCCCGAGAACTGTGATCCACAGCTAAACCTTTGTTCTTTTGATGCCAGCTCTGAAAGTGTGTTCAGCTGCTGTTCTAGACTCTTTTATGAAAGTAAAAATGAATTCCTTCAAGTGCTTTACTACACTTTCAGTTAAGGGTTTTAAAACATGTATGTGATGCTATTTTCATGACACATTGTTTATTTAAAATACCTATTAATATCTTCTTACATATTCATATAATTTAAATTTTACTTGTTACTGCCACAAGACAGAGATACTACTTCTGAGAAATGTACTGTCATGTATTATACTTCAGGGCAAGGTTAAGACTCAGTCATTCTGCATTTTATCTGGATTTAAGAAACAGAAGAGTGATGGATTTAAGAAACAGAGGAGTCATGGATCTCAATTACCTCTCTTTCTCTTGCTCCTTTTGGTTTTCACATCTGTTATAGCTCTGATGTGAAATACCTGCAAACTGCAGAATTTCGCTTGATGTGAACCTGAAGATTTTTTTGAACTTTTTCTGTTCCTGCAGGCTTATTTTGTTTCAGTGAGATTTTGCATCTCTGTACAATTAAGAGTTTTGAAAAGTCTTGAGTCTTCATCTGACTCTTCTGAAAACAAGGGAGATTTTTCTTTATGGCTTTAATGGGAATAAAGCTGGCACTTGGCTGCCTTTGAAAATCAAACCCATAACTTAATAAACAAGAAATCACTGTCAGCATTTACGGTGTATATAAACAGCATTTACACCACAAATATCCCCATTAGGTTAGTCCTTACAGAAATTGAAGGGTTACTGTTAGCCAAACCGGGGTTGTCCAGGTTTTGCTGGATGCAGAGGGCTCCTTCCTAAGGAATTTGTCTTGCTGGTGTGGTCAATGTGTATTGCAGTGTAAGGCAGTCTCTGTACTGAATGGGGTTGGGTCTGGAGGAGGAAAACAGCAATGGAGAGCTCCTGTGATTTGCCAGGCTCAGCCCAAGAGTAGCTCCCATGTTTGCTGATGCCAGTGACAATGTGTATTCTGCTTTTGGGAACATCTCCTGTCCCTTCTCCCAGGCTGTGCTTCTTGACTCAAGCCAGAGTTCTTCTTACGGTGCCTGGAGCAATTATTAGTGCAGCAGTTGTGTGAAAACACAAATAAGTGTGTATCTATTCTGTATGGTATCTAGAAAAATGTTGGAGTGAAAATCAGATTGTTGTGCTTTTCCTGGGCTGAAGTGGGAGAAGCCACAGAGACCAGCAGTGACTGAGCTGGAGCAGGGCTGCCCTGTGACATTCTCCCGTGCTGGTGAATTCCCTTCTCAGCCTTCTCTCTATCCAGGGAGTCCAAGTCAGTGCCTCTAAGGAGCACAGTTTGGATCTGGCACCCTGAGTTCCACCCAAATCCTAAAAGTGTCCTGTTAAAAGTGTCTAAATCAGTTTGAAATCTACCTTGAACCCAGAGGTGTCTGGGGGTGGCAGAGCCACCCTGGTGGGCACTTATACATCCCTCTTCAGAACCATCACTTGCTGCTGCAAGGGTGGATGTGCCAGGTCCAGACCTTTGGGAAGAGCTGCGCCTCTGCTGTGATCTCTTTTGCCAGAGACCCTGGGGTGTGGACATGGCTGATTGTTCCCAGCTTTGGGGCAGCTGTGACCTAATTCCCCACTGACAGCACATCCAGGACCGCATTGGGGCAGCGTCCATGACTTCAGGCACTGACTTCACTGATCCTGTATGTAGCGCAATGCTGTCCCGAGGGAGACGCAGTGATCACCATGGAGTCGAAGCGGGAAAAGAGGAAATTTAATTTTTTCTAAAAAGGAGACCAGATTGGAAGACTGAGGTTCAACCTCTTCAACTCCACTGGTCTTAGAAAGTGTCTATCAATTGTCCCTTTACAGAAAGGAATCCAAAAACATGATAAAAGTTCTGTAAACATTACTTTGTTTACATGAAATTTCTGACTCCAAGGCTGAAGGCTGGAAAACAAGGCGACACCTGTAATATAGAGCAGCTTTTATGTGTTGGCTTTTTATTTTTCTAGAAGAGGTGCTAGAAAGCTTTTATGATTTTCTGACACATGATCCAGAGAAAGAATAAAGAATACAAAGCTTTTCCTGCATTTTTAGGAAAAAAATTGCTTCCCTTCACACCTGTTTGCATTGACTAATTCAAGTAAATAAATCAAGACCAAATTTTCACTCATCCCCTGCATATTAAGTGTCTTATCCATACAGCTTCCTATTGTGGCTGTTTAGGATGAGGACCTTGTTTGAATTGGTTTATTAGAGAAAATATATGTCCCAGTCATTCATATCATAATGCTCATTACATTGGTGACACTATCAGAATTAGAAGCCTTTAAAAGAAAATGCCATGAGTACTCACTTCCCCTGAAGTTAAATGAGTGAGTGAAAAATCTCTGAAATGAACTGAATAATTAGGCATCTCCTCTCTGGAGAGGGGACAGGCTTCATGAATAAATATAGGCAATTCCCATTTTAAAAGCAGCATTTGGAAAGGTTACAATTTGTTCCTGTAACAAAACGGTCCAGTTAGGAGCAAAAATGTTGGGGACAATTGCTGAAAACACCCATGGAAAGAAACAACCCTTGAGTCCCTGGCTGGCTGCAAAGGGGATGCAGAGCAACAGTCAAAATGCCAGAAGTACCAGTGACAAGTCAGACAAATTATAGAAGTGACAAGCCACCTTATGGCCAAGGACAGCCCCTTCTCATGCTGGATTGATAAGCATTCAAGATGTCTCTGTGAATTCTACCCCCTTGAAAAAGGCCCTATAAATGGCACCATTGAAAATGAGCTTTTTACTTCCTTTCAAACTTGTCCCCTCACCTTTCTTTGCAACAGGATCTAAGTTCATTGGAATGTTATTTTTTGGGGGGGTTTCATTATTTTAAAAAAAAAATTTGCTTAAATAAATCTTAATGTTAAATCTTCGTTCATATGGCCTTGACCTGGCTTGCCTATTTCAAAGCATATTTATCTTCTGTGGATCCTCCAGCTGCAAAAATATACAATGTGAATGTCTGCACCAGGGTCAAAGTGATGCTTCTGGGTGTGAAGTTTAACAATGTGCATATTTATCCAGCTGATAAATATGTCAAATATAGATGTGTTTGACAAGGAGAGAGGAGCAAAATTTTGAGGACATGGAGGCAGATGTCCACTCTTACTGCTGTCTGTGGGCTTTCAGGTGTTTTTATTGGCACATCTCTAAGTGTTCAAGGTAACCATTTATGATAATGGGTGATATGAAGATGTAAGGAAGTTAATTACTTATTTATTAATTCCCAGGATGTCCTGTTCTCTATCAGGCAGTGAGAGTAATGAGAATGGTGTAAAATCTGAAGAGAATTTCAATAAACCCAGAGTAAAAACTGAAAAAGGACTTGGGAGTTTCCTAATTGATTGCCTTCGTGGAGAGAGAAATCATGTTTAAAAGTCTCCATGCATCATTTGTTCTAATGTAATAACCAAAAACTATATAAAAGTAATTTTATTGGGCATCCAAAAGTAATTAACCTGTCCTGTTACAATGGAGCAGATCTTTTTCTAGAGAGAATTCTGCTGGAGGCAGCAATCCTACCTTTGATTATATGCTGCTGCATTATGAAAACTGAAATATAGTCATACCCATCTTTCATTCAACAGAGTTTCAATTTAGTGTGGGATGAACTGAGCTTAAACTTGGCATGAGGCTCCTTAAAGGTGACATTTCAAATAAACATAATTTTTCTGCAGTGCTTTCATAAAGGACCTTTAACAAATGAATGGCAGATGTGAAATAATCTCACGGTCAAGAAATATAACTTGTAAAACTTGGATGTTTTGAGAAACAACATCCTTACCTTCTCTTTTGCTTGATTAACTTTTGTATTGTGGTTCTCAGGGCCAGGAGAAATTAAATATAATGTGAAGTGATTTACTCTCCTGAGCTCTGGGTGAGGTCTTTTAAGGTCTGGAGCTCCAGGTGAGAGGCAGTTCCTGGTGAAAAAGGGGAACTCCACAGTATTCAGGTAAAGGCTGCTGTTTAAAAACTGACTTCCGGCAAGATGAATAGATACACCAGTCCAAAATATCGATTCTAAGCTGCTGGAGAGGGAAGGGGATTGTCCTGAGAAAGCTGCCCCAGCCCTGCTCTGCAGCTGCAGCTGGGAACCTCAGTGTTTACAGCTGGGTGGGCACGAGGTGGAGGCCGCATTTGTATCTCGTTTTGTTCTCTGCTTTGGGGGTTTCAATTGGCTGATATGGAAACTCTGGAAGGAGGGGGCCTGGCCTCCCCTGGGGCTGGGTGACCCCCAAGTTACAGCAGCACTGACACAGAGAGGAGGGGATGCAGCTGAATCTGTGTCCAGCTGCCCTGTAAGTGAATGTGTCCCTATACATACAAAATACAAATATGTACACTATATAAATATCCCATTCCCTACCCCCCTTTGCCCGGGAGCAGGTCGCTCACCCCCTTGCCGTGTTCACCCAGCACCCTCCTCGTGCCAGCAAAGCAGCTGCTCTTGGCTCCCCCATGGCTCCTACACAGTGTCCGACTCCTGGTGCTCCCACATCCATTATCTCCAAAGTTTTCTGAGCTATTTTAGTGCCCTGTGCAAAGGGAAGGGCTTCATGGCACTGCACCCTGCCAGTGTGGCAAGGCAGGGGCTCCCAGAGATACACATCAGCAAGGGAAAGTGGAATTTAAACTGCTTTTTAATTTGTGCTGAGATGTGAACTGGGAATTATGAACAAGTACCATTTAATGAAATACGTTGTCCTTAATAGTCTGGGAGTGGGTGCTTAACATATAGGGCAAAGTAAGTGCTGGATCTCATTGGATTAGTGGCAAATTTAATCTAGTGGATGACACTGCTGATTCAACAGTCTACTTTTTTCTAGGATCAAAGTGACTTTGACTCAACATGTGATCTGCTCAGTACCCTAAATGAACTGTAGGCTGGATAGGTTTTACTTGGTGTTTCAACAGGGAAAGGAATTTGAGAAGTTGCAATGTGCAGAATGGGAAATTATCTTTTTACAGCATGGGAAGGCTTTTCTGTGATGCAAAATTTCCTCAGATATGCTCCCCAGGCAGCAAATAATAACTCACAAAGATGTTTCCCCAGAATATCAGCACTTACTACAGAATTTGTAAAAACTTGTGGTTTCCGTTATATTTTTCAAGCCTGAATCCAAAGGACAAATATCCGTTTTTCCTATAAAGAGGTTCGTCTGACTCAGCAGATTTGATTGAATGTTCTTACAACAGGAAGATGAAAGACTATATAAATAGTTTAAGCATGAGCTGAATTTTAGTGGGAAAAGCCTCTTGTGGCTTCAGAAGTACTTTAAAAATTGATACTCAAATCACAGGTGTTCTGCCTTAGTCCTAGGTCAGTGTGTTAAATACAGAAGAGTGAAGTATCTCTGATTAAAGACTAGGAAAACTGATTTGGATCCTGAAGTAATTTGTGTCTATGATGGGATGTCCCATTCCTAGGAAATCCCTGTGACACTGGCAGGGTCTGAACACCTGGAAATTATGAACTGAGGCAGCTATTGTTGCAAGGGAAAAGCTTTCAACAAAAAAATATTTTCAATTTATTTTAATTCATTTATTTTGTGGTTCTGAAATGTACTCTTGTTCCAACTCAGACTGTTCTATGGTTCTGTGAAAGAAACTGGCTTGGTGGCCCCAGCTGTGGATGTTACTTGGGCTTTGGAAAGAACCAGAAGAACAAAGTAGGAATTGACATGCAGTGAACAGTTACACTGAAACAAAATTGGCCACTGCCAATATTTACCGTGTCTGGTGGCAAATGCTTGGTGCTCAAGGGATTGTAGACTTTGCATGTAATGGATGGCAAGAAAAAAGCACGACTTCTTTACAGGGAATTCTTTACTGCCACACAAGAAACATTGTGTTAAGAGTGAAGCAGTAAAGAAAAGGTGCTTTTCTGAAAATAAAATTGCTGATTGTTGCTCATTTCCTCTGATTTTACTTTCCCAAAGAAGGTCTGCATTCCTCTGACTTCCACAAGAAGAGATTTGTCTCACTTGTTAGTTCAAACTGAGGTCAAGTTTCCTTTCTTTGACTCTACCACCCTGTCTTTCCCTTCCAAAAGTTTCAAATCCAGCTGTGAGTCTATCCCTTAATCTGTCTCTTACTATAAGTTCCAGTCCTTTAGAGATCTAACCCTTTAATCTCATACTCTTCAGCAAGAACAGTAATCAGCAAGCAAATGTGGAACTTGAGCCAAGGCTTGATGGCTTTTAAATAAAGCTCCCAATGTTTAGGTGAAAATGATGTCTCCTTAAAATGTTGGCCATGCAGCTTACAGTCCTTTTTACTTACGGACTCCACCAAAAAGGGCTGCCAAAGTCATACACCTGGGTGAGCCTGGGTTTAATCCTGTTGTTGTTTTTCCTCTTTCTCTGATGATGGGAAGCATCCCTTAGAGTCAGTGTTCCTGGGAGTGTGGGCATAACCCTTCATAGCATCCTTGGATCACTAACTAGAAGGAAGGACTTGACTAAAACCAGGAAATCCTGTGGCCTTCTAACAACCCCCTCTTGTCACCACATGTGTTCTGCAATAGGAACACTTTTCTTGCAGTCCTGCCCAGTGTAAATTGTCCCTGTGTGCTGACTGCGGAGCCAGGCCCCGGTCAGCATAGAACAAATGCTCTCAGCAAAACTCAGCCAGCTGTGTCAGCTGCCTCTGCAGGCATTCCCTTACCAAAAAGTGAAAATGAAACCTGGGAATATTGTCTTTGAACAAAGAGGTGTGGGAGCAGGAGGAGACTGAGATGGGAAAACTCACTACTGCTTCCTGGGATATGGGCTAGAGATGTGTTAAATGCCTTTTTTTGCCTTCTGCTTATTTGTAACAGTGGGAGAAAAAAAAGGTAATACCAAACCCCAAACCAACCCAAAGCTTGACAAACACAGCAAATAGAGCAGTTCCATTGCTTCTCACTCCACTTGCTGCCCAAGTGCTTTGATCACAGTTTGGCTGAATGGTAGGACTTGACACAAGATTTCAGTTCTCACCAGAACTGGGACCTGAGTGCCAAGAAAGGGTTATTTCAGCTGTCCCAAAAAGCTCCCTTTCCCTTGGGAAGAGCAGGCTGGGTAGGGAAATGTGGAGCTCTCAGTGGCTGCTCTGCAGAGCAGCTGCTGCTGCCATTGTTTTTCAAGGAACCTCCTTGAAATATGTTTATGCTACAGGAAAAGTGAGCTTATAATTTTTCTGGCACCTTTCCAGGAAGGCATTGTTTTGTGTGTCAACTCTTTCTGGGGTCGGTGTGTCGTAACTGCTGCTCCGGGAAGAATGGGAGGAAAGGAGATTTCTTTTAGTCTTCAATCCTGTGCTGTTTTTCTGTTAGTCTTCCTTAGGACTGGAAGCTTCTGTGGGGTTTGGAGCTGAGGGCAGTTCTCTGTACCCTTGGTGAGCCAGGATTGCTTGTTGCTGTCTAGGAAATACTGGAGAGCTGCTGGGGGTCATCTTTTGTGTAAGATTTAGGGACGTTGTTAACAACTGTAGCATGAAAAATCTTGGTGCCATGGAGGCAATTCCTTACTCATGCAGAGCAGGTGGATGCAGGAGATGCTGTGGGATGTTCTGTGGTTTTCCAGCTGGGGCGGATGGGTTTGCTTCTTGTGCTCAGCATGCTGTAAACAAAGTGACAGAGGGTAATTCATACAGGTTTTCCCCTGCAGTTTCCATAGGTGAACATGAAAGCAGGCTTGTCCTGAAGAATGGCAGGAAATAGTGCACATGGATTGGAACTGGTTTTCAGGCTTACAAAACCCATGAAATATATAACCCTCCTGCAATAATTTATTGCTACAGATCATATGTTCATGTACTAAGTCACACAAAAAAACCTCATTCATAAATTTAATTTTGATCCAATTGTTTCTGCCAAGATTTTCTTTACAGGAAAAAGCCCACATACTTCTTTTGAGCATATCCACTTCCAGCAGCGAAAAGGAAACCAGGCATTCCTGGAATTATTATCAAAATTCCTTTGTCTCTGCAGAGCAGGAAGCCAGATTACTTTTATTTAATAGCATTTTTCTAGCCTTAAACCTCCAAGGCTGTCTATATGTCTCAGTTTTCTCCATTTTCTCCAAAAATTTCAGGATGCTGTCTGTATTTTGTTACAGCAGCTGCCCTGACAGCTCATTTATACACTGATTTTACCTCCTTGCCCACAACACTACAGTATCTGAGCTGATCTGTCTGCAATAAAGCAGTAGGCAGGCCGGTTTGCTTGTGTCTCTAACATCTCTTGCTGTGGTCATACATATGTAATATAATGGGATTTTGTAATCTTCCCCCCCCCCCCCCCCCCCCGCCCCTACTGTTCTACTTGGAGTTTTCCTGCAGTTTGTAGTTGCAGTCACATCTGTATTTTATGCCCAGAACCCTGGGAATAATTCTTCTTGTCTTCATTCTAAAAAATCTCAGAGGATTCAGTCCTACTTTGCAGCTGCTGGTAGAGAAAATGTCAATATTTTTTAGTTTTTTAGAATTTATTCTATTTCACATTACTATATTTTAGTTTCATTAGTAGTATTAATGAGAGATGATAAATGGGACTGTACCACCTGCTTGGGAAATGTTTCTGTGTCTCTGGTAGTCTTTTGCCTGCTGATGGGGCAAATTCTTCCTTCTTATAAGAAGCTTTCAGAGCGGCCAGAACAAAATCCTGGTAATTTGAGGCCAGTTCATGGGAAGACCCTCTCCTCACGTGCACATATCCACACAAACACATGCACTTGATTTTTGAGTCTGACTCATTTTTCAGCATGTGTTGTGTGACTCAGGAGGGGCAAGAAAGGGCCCTGGGGAGCTCCTTGTGCTGGGGGCAGAGGATTAGTCACAAATTGCTCTGTGTAAACCTTAGCGAGAAGGACATGACTGCTTCCAACAGCCTTTGGAACCAAAAGCCCTGCACAATTATTTGTATGTTTGGGGAGAGGAAATGCGTAAATTGCTTTCCTATTAGTGAAGTAACCAGGAAATAAACAGAGGAGACCTTGTTTAAAGTGCTTGTTTTGTTCCGATGATGAAGATAAGCAGCTGGGAGAGCTCTCAAGTTGAACTGTACTCCCTGAGTCATCCCAGCTTTGTCTGGATGTCGAAGGGTCTCATGCTGAACACGGCACTATAGCCCTGCAAATGGATGGAGATGACTTAGAAACTTGAGGAATTATTGCAACTGCTAACTTACCATTTTCAGGTTCTAGAGCACCTCCGCACTTGGCTGATTTCATCTCCGTTGGATGAAATGGTGCTCAGAACATAAAAGGAGAAGGTGCTGGGGCAGCCAACAGCAGTGGCATCAATTCTTGTGTTTGAGGGACAGCTCAGAGGAGGACATGGATTTGGGAATGGTTGTGCTGGGTAGCTGATTTTGATGGACACACATCCCCAAGGGTGGGCAGAGCATTCCCTGGAAGGCACTTAAGTCCTTTAGTTAGGGCTGCATGGAGAGATAGCTGAGTCTTGGAAGCATAGTAAAGTGAAAGTACTTTTTAACCTCTTTGGTCAGGAAGATGCTCACAACATTTAAAGCCCAAGGATCATCTTCATTAACAATGGGGACTCCTCAATGAGGGAGCTGCCAGCACAGCAGCATCCTAAGGAAGCTGCCACATCTGCCATGCTGGGATCTGCAGGACTGCTGGAGAAGTCTCAGATGCAGCCCAGGGAATGGGCATCTTGGGAAATCTCACTTGATTTTGCTACAAAGACATTGTAGATCCACAGCCACAGCAAAGGAAAAGGGAAGGGGCTCCATTTGCCATGTCTGGGGGTAGATCATTGCAAGTCATTAATTCAACAGCTTTATAGTAGGTAAATGTGCCTAGTACAGCTGTCAGTAATATGTGCTGTACCTTGTTAACTGTGTTGAGATTACTTTTAAATTATGAGTGTTTTAATCAGCATCATATTATATAATAGCGGTCTGTGTTGATTGCAGTGAGGTATCACTGAAAAGGCATTGAGAAACCAGAAAGTTGTTTATGTGGAGTATTTGGCTTCCTCTGAAGCCCTGGCAAAACATGGGTCCCGTGGCTTATGCCTCTCACAAGTGTTGTTCTGCATCTGTTACATGGGTTTGTATCTGTGCACTTTCACAAAATAAAGCACAGTATAATTAGTTCCCAGGCCCAGCTGCAACAGGGCAGGATGCAACTGCAGAAATCTCAGGCAACAAGGCAGGGGGAAATGTGGGTTTAGGACAGAAAGAATCTCACCATGTCATAGGGAAATATGTAAAAGGTGCCTAAACCCCGTCCCTGGGAGGGCTTGGAAGCCTAAAAGTGTAATGGGGCAGGGTTTGGCTTGCAGCACCCGAGTACCCTCTGCCCTGGCGGCTGGGAGTCTCTCTGGAATAATCCCATAATCCCAGCATCATATCAGGAGTACAGAGATACTGATCAGACATGCAGATCTTCAGAAATTGGGGAAATAATGAGCTGAAGCTGGGCAATATCTTCTGTTGGGTGATGTCTGGTCTGCTCTGGCACAGGAATCTTTCTGCTCTTAAGGTCAGGATGTTTGGGCTATTAGGAACATGCAGGAGACATCTGCAGAGTTTTCCAAAGTGCTGAAGTAGTTGAGTGTTGATTTCAGCCAGAGCTGGACACTTAGACTGATTCCTGATCTCTGAGGTCCCTCTTGGGCTTTCTCCTCGCAGGGATTTCATCTGGAGACATGGATGCTCCAGCTGCAGAGGGAGCAGCCTAGGAGACATGAGTCCCTAGAGAGTAACATGTGTGCACCGACAGATTTTAAATACCTTGTTATTTGAATATTTCTTTTTATTAACCCTTCCCCAATCATTCCAAAAGAGTCTTACAGAGGAGATGGAGACAGTACTGACAGCTTTTTCCTCTGCTATTCTGTAGCTGCCAGCGCCAGCTGAAATGGATAGAGCTAATTTTTCCTTGGAATGAGGTTCTGTGCTGAGATTCCTGCTGCAGTAATTCTACAAAACGCTCATCTTTCCTGCTTTAAATGTGCCTGGTTCAGGAGGGACAGGCAGGCGTTACTGTACCATGGCTCTTTAATGGGCTCTGGAAGCAAGAGGGTGGTTTCAGTCCCAGGATATATTTAATCTTGTAACATCATTTACTGCATTTAATAGCCTGCCCTACATCTTAATCACTCAGTGTAGAGAAATTAATCCAAAACCCCCTTTTGTCCTGATAATTTTAAATTTCCATTGTGTTTGCCCAGGTTGGCCTGTCTTCCTCTGGTAGTTCTCCAGCTTCTGCCCTTGCCTGCTCGTGGGAATTGTCCCCATGGCTTCTCTTAGAGATGGATAATTGCTGCTTTTTCCCTTACTGGTTTTGTAGTTTTTCCTGCTCTGTTTACAGGAGGCTTTGGATGCTGTGTGCACACCACAGTTCATGCAGGATGTTCCTGTTGCAGGGAATGAAGCATCTGCAAGATCAGAAGTGAGACAAGGAGCTGGAAACAGCCTGAGAGAGTGGCCCTGCTGCCCCTCTTGCTTTCCTGGTGCTGCCTGCTGCCCGAACTTCTCTTGGAGCCCCTGCTTCTCCATCCAAATTTACCCCATATAAACCCAGAAGAGGGACTGTTGGTTTCACTTGTGCAGGGAGGAGGAAGAGTTGTGGGTTGGCTGTTCCCCCACATATTCATGTGGCTATCGATCCTTGTTGTGAGTTTTGGCATCTCTTTTGCAGTTACAGCAAGAAAATGTTCAATGGCTCAATGGTTCCAGTAACGTGAGAGCTTCTATTTCTGTACTCTCGGGAACATCCTTTGAGTTTGGGATTGAGTCACACAAACAGTAACCCATAAAAGAGGAGTTTACAGGTTGGATAGCTGCCTCCTAACAAGTCACTAGATGAGCATAAAAATGATTGAGAGGCCTGATTCAGAATTCCTGGAGATGTAGTTTTCAGGTTTGGCCTAAGCTGCAGTTCGCCAGGTGGAAGCCAGTGCATTATTAACTTGTGATTGCTGTACCAATAGTAAAATCCTCACCTAAACTAACTTTTCTAAACTATGTCTCTTCAACATCTGATGATTGGAGCCCACGAAATACCATTTTATGTTCTAAGAAAAATGGCTGTGAGCATCTGTGGGGAGTTGTGGGGATTGTGAGAGACCTTAAGTACATGTGTTTGGTGTCTCAGTCCGTTTGACCCTCTGGTTTTTGCACAAAAATTGCTGTTGCTCGGAGGCTTTGTATTTTCATTTATAGTATTCTTCCATTTTGTCCTGTAAATATTAATTTAACAGAGGCACAGCAGAACTGGAAGAAGCTGGAGGTGGCACTATGGATACAGTGGTTTCTCAGTGGCCCTAGGTTTGCAGGGGACCCGGGGACTTTCCAGCAAGGGACACTTAAGAGATGCAATTCCATGTGACTAGGAGGCACCAGTGTAAGATTCCTGTGTGAAATCAGGTGGAAAGCTGGAAAAGGCAAGCCTGAGAATAGCCTGGCTTAGGGAAGGGAGATGAGGGCACTGGGTTGGAGAGATGAATGAGTGCTTCATCTCCCTCCCTTCCCTAAGCAAAGCTGTTCTCAGCTAGTGCCTTTTCCAGCCTTGCATTTGATTCCGTGCAGGAGCCTGCTGAACATCCACCCCCCCCCCCCCCCCCCCCCCCCCCCCCCCCCCGCCCCGCCCCCCTTCTGCTGTGTTTCCAGTCCAGGGGCTGTGCCTGCTCTTGGGGATGCTCCTGATGAGCACAGAAGAGTGCGGTGACACAGGGACAAACTCGAGTGGTTGAGTAAATGGAACCAGTAAAGATTTTACTGATCATAAACCACAGCCAGTCAATACCAGAGAAAGCTGACAGCCAGTGGGAAAGGCTTCAGCAACAGCATAATGGGTTTGATTTTCTCTGTTTCCATCAATAACGTGCCAAATGCATTTAGCACATTCTGAAGGGGAGCTAATGGGGTATCTAACAGGGCAGCAAGGAAAGCCCCAAACAAAGCAAGGTTAGAGTTTCAGCAGCCCATTATTGTGACAGTGTTATCCAGCTGTTCGCAAAAGCGTTACTTCAGCTGACATCTCAGATAATTTTTAGGTGTACCTATAGTTGAATCCTTTATTCTCCATGCAAGGTTTTAAAACTTTTTTGAGCTTATTTTTTTTCCAGATGAATTCAACTGGAAATTTTGTTGCGCCTAAAGCTAAACGTGCAACAAAACCTCCAGCCTAGATCAGTAACATTCTTAACTGGAAGCCAGCAATACATTTCTCCTAAGTTGTGTGGCAAGCAGCATTTGGGTGACCTGGGGCATTCCTTGGTGACCTTGGGAAGAAGGAGAGCCTTGGGAGAGCTTCACCACAGGGATGTGTGTGCACAGTCAGCCCAGACCTGCTCACTAAATGGCCTGATCCACACTGGCACCTAAGTCTAGGCAAATGCAAACACCTTGGAATCTGAGTCAGACCCCATAACTGAATTGTTAAAGGCACAGCAAGGGCTGCCTTGAAATAAGGAGAGTATGCTTTCTTCTAATAAATAGTTAATCTGTAATTAAAAGCTGCTGCACCTGAGAAAACACACTATTTTTGTGTGAAATCTGAATAAAATTCTCAGATTACAGAGATAAAGTAATTAGCACCCGTCTGTGTGTAATGTGTGCTGAAAAGGGAAAACATGGCACATGATGCCTGAAAAGTGTCAGGGCTGCCTCTGCATCCTGGATGTTTGAACCAGCATGTCCTAGCTTTTCCCTTTGCTAGAATTCAGTTTTGACAGACTTGGTGAACTAGCTCAGCTTAGTTAATTATATTTTTAATTACTGGGAGAAGTCAAGAATTGCTGGATCCATAATCACAAGGAATCTGAGCCTTGGGTGGAAGAATTTCAGACAACAGCAAGGCTGAGAAATGGAAACGCTGCCACTGTGCTCGCTGTCCCAAAACGTCCTGAGAATATGTGCCTTTGTTGTAAATAGCTCCTAAACATTCTGGTGAGCTTAATAAAATCCTGCCTTGGGCAGATGTCTTTCTTTCTACATGATAGCACTAATCCCAGTGTCGCTGTGTTGCAGGGGAATTCGGCTGCACTCTAGTAAGAAGTTCTCCAGCACTTCTTCAGTAAGGGATGTTATGTAAGATGTGCAGCCCTAACAGAAAATCATAGGAGACAGGACTAAAAATGACCTTGGGAGGTCCTCTGATCCTGCCCCGGGGAGGTGGACCCTGCCAGCGCCAGCACTGAGTACAAGGGGTATAATTTGCTGAGAGTGTAAATCCAACAGTGCCATTTTATTTTCTTTTTATATCTAAACAAGGTAGCTGAAAGGGGATGGATTGCAGTGATAGCGTGTCTCTGTCATGAATATTAATGTTGAGGTAATTAAATCAGATGACTAGGAATTCTAGGACAGGGAGATGGTTTGCATGTCATTGAATCTGCTCCCCAGTTAACAGAGAAACCCTTTCCTAAACACGTGGAGCTGCCAGGTAGCTACAGGAGGGTTTAGAGTACCCCTTACACAACCTTGGTTTTCATTTCCCATTTATTGAAAGATTATTTAGTTGTCACTGCAGTGTGCTGAGGGTCAATTTGAATGACCAAAATCTGATTTGATGTGCAATTATTAAATTCCTGACAGCACAGTGCAGGAATCTCAAAAGTCTTTTCCAACCTAGTTAATTCTGTGAAGAGCAGCATAACAAATGGAGTTTGTCAAAGTTGGGTATACCTGAACCAAACTCTTGTTGCCACACATCAAAGTATCCCTACACTCAACATGCTGAATTCTTTGCCCAGGTAAACTGTTGGCAGTTTCCCTCATTTATACCCTCAGTGTTTAAAATATGTGCCTTGGGATGTGGCTCCCAAGGATTCTGGAGACCTCCTTTAGGAACATCAATACAAAAGCAGGAAGTATTGGTGGTAACAGAATCCGGGTGAATTTTGCATTATCACCAAGTCGTGTTTTTCCATTTTCTGGTGATGAGGATGTAAGGACTGCCTCAGAGCAGCCTTCTGTCCAGTTCTTGGGTCTCCCATTCTGCCTTTGCTTCAAATACTCTTCTGTTGGATAAAATCCCTTCCACCTGCCATATTGGGCTTGTTACTCCAGCTCCTATAAACAAGTAGAAAAGTAGGTTGGACCTCTGGGTTTTTGCCTTCTGGGATTCTCATCCCTTTTTCAGGGATCTAATAATTGTGTACAGTACCTCAGACTTTAAGATGTTCTCCAGTGCAGTCCCACAGCTGCCTGTGAATTATAAACCTCCAAAAAAAGAAAGCAAACAAAAAAACACAAAGCCAAAACCAAAAAACCAAATAAATTAACAAAAAACCCCACCAACCCAAGAAAAAAAAAAAAAAAAGGAAAATATCAGAATTTAATGTGACATCCTCACCCATTCTAAAAGAGCAGAGGATAATCTGGTCTAAAGAATATTATTAATTCCTTGCTAGACTGAGACTAGGCACAGTCATAAAAAAATGGATAAAACCAATGCACAAATATGCCTTTGGCAGCAACATAAGTATCTGATTAAGTTTGACATAACCCCAAAATATCTCCTTGCTTCAAGAGCATGGATGTCAAAAGAACAAGAGATTAGCTACGTAAATATTGATGTTCTCTTACAACATGTTAGAGTGACAGATGTGGAGAGAAGGTGAATTGTCACTGAATTTCCCTAAAAGCAAGACATTTCTCTGTCTCTAATAGTTCAGAAAATAGTTTTATTTCAGCCCTGGAATGAAGCACCACATGTTGATCACATTCTCAATTATGTTAAGAGTGCAGGAATCTCAAGGAGGGAAGCTCATTTGGTAGTAACCCATTCCTGAAAATGGGAATTTTTCTAAATTGTTATGCCCTTAGCAATGCCTCACAAAGGAAGATGGGAAGGTGTACAAATCATGTAACCAAGGGACCCACAGGGGTCAAAACTGGCAGTAATGACATGAGCTAGTGAGTGTCCTGTTTGCACAGGTATTTCCAGAGCAGATAAGATGGATCATACAGGTCTTCTCATAAACACTTTTAGGTGCAACTTTTCTTTGGTTGGGTTTTTTTAAAGTTTGGTGACAGTGTTTAACTTGATGTGTTTTCAATTTCTCCACCTCCTATGTCCTTGACTGACTTTTCTCTTCATTTTTCCTCTAAGCTCACAGCATCCCAGCATAAATATATTAAAAGATCCTGAAATATATATGTGTCTAGTCTATGTGTCAAGAAGACTCACATACATTGGGATTTGCTTGCTCAAGCCTTTGGTAGATGACCTAATTTTCACTTTTAATCAGACTACAAGAGGATATTTATGTAACTGTTACACACTTTAGAAGGGTTAAGAGGCACAAAGATTCCAGACCAAATCCTCTGCTGGTAGGAGCTGGTGCTGGGAAGTTGAGAACTGAGGCTGAGTTGTGTGATTAGAAGCAACAGGGATCTCTGCTCTGGACTCCCAACAGACAAGTGAAGGAATAAAACTAAGAGGCAGACATTGCCAAGAGGTGTGTGTTGTCTGAGGAGATAAAGGAATGCTCAGGCAGGAAATCACAGAGGGCCTGGAGCTGAAAAGGATCCAGAGGGTAGCTCACACCAAGGGAATTGGTGGGCACAGCTGGGAATTTGGATTCGAGTATGAATGCACTGCTGACGCAGCAGTAAACTTGTAACCAAGTAACTTGGAGCTGGCCAGTGCCAGAGGGAGCCCTGGGTCCAGCCCTTCTCACAAGATTGGTGCCCAGGAATCATCTCAGGTAGAAAAAAAACAAAGGGAAGGGTTGGGATGTGCTGGGAGCTGGTGCCTGTGCTGACAGCAGTGATGGTGAGGGAGCTCCCACAGCTCCTTCCAGGAGTGCCTGTGCTGGGAATGAGTTGTTCATCTCCTAAGTGCTCATCGGAGCCGGGCTCAGTGGCTCTCCAGAGATGCACCCATCACTAACTATGAAGATCCTCACGCAGCAGAGCGCACAGAACCTCAGATTACCTCTTCCTCTTTTATTGCACAAGGCTATTTTTAATCCAGTGCCTGGCTGGGCATTAATCATCTTTGACAAATTACTGTGTGTTGTCTTCATGTTGTGTAAATTCCCATGTTGTGTAAATTCCCATGCATATTTTAGCCTATTGCAGTCTCATAAGAGCAGTAAGTGACACCTTATTTCCCTTATTTTATGGGCAGGCTGCAGTAGTGATGAGGTATCAGAGGAAATTGATGCCCAAATGCATCTGTCAATTTAAAGCAGTGAACAGCTGTGTTGTCAATGCAGCTTTGCAGGGCTGTATCAGCCATCAGCACTGACCCAATACCCATGGATTCTATACCATCAATCATCAATTTTGCTAATTACATGGCAATGTGAGTACAAATGTGTGATGGGAATAGACATCACAGAGGAAGTTGAGTGGATCACTGAGTCAGGAACGAGTACTTGTGGAATTCCACCTACATACAAGAAGGTGCAAGAATTGCAGCAGCTTTTCTGCACCTCTTTTCTTACACTTGAGTGCTACATTCCTAGACATGTCTCTCTCTTAGATCCAGGACTTTAAAAGCAGCAATTCTATGTGACCCAAGAAATGTGTAATGGTAAAGCTTTAGTTCCAGATCAGGGATCTTCTCTTCTTATGTCAAGTTCTTGGGAGCAGACTGGGAGTGACTCACAATGCACCAAAGGTTGTACTCATGGAGGTCAGTGAGTGACTGGTGAGCAGAGCAAGCAGGGTTTGCTCTTTGTGCAGTTCTGAGGAAGGAGTGAAGCAGCAGCAGCATGTCCCTGGCGTGTGGGGGAGAGGAGGACATGCCGTGAGCCGCGCTGTGCCCTGGCTGGTCCTTGCTGTCAACCAGATGGGAACCTCCCAGCCCTGGGCACACACAGCTGCTTCCCAGCCCAGCCCCAGCTGTGGTGTACAGCCTGGCAGGAGCTGAGGTGGATACCACGACCTGCTGTGCTGCCCAGGGAGGCTGTGTGTGCCCCAGAGCCCTGGGACGGTGTGAGGGATCCCTCTGACCCCGGCTGCCTGCACAGAACCATCTGCTCTCTCCTTGGGCTCCACAGTGCTGACCCAGTGGGATAATGCATCACCCCTGTGGAGCATTTCCAAGTGGGGTTGGGTTGGAAGAACTCAAGCCTGTGTTGTCTTTCTGTGAGATTCCTTGGGTCTGAGAAGGGGCCACCTTAAGGTGCAGTGGTTCAGAATCACAAGCAACAAGGAATTGATCAATTCCAGGGTCAGTGTCATTTTCTCTGCCCTGGGAGGAGCAAAGTGGGATGTTCCATGGATATTTGAGAGAGGTAATCTGCTGTGAGTACAAGTGAGAATGTGGCACAGGCTCTGGCACGGGTAAACACAAGCAGATCTCTTGTGGATAATACGAGTTTTTTTCTGTTTGATTTTTTAGAATCAACCTTGTCCTATGTTAGGCAGCTGGAGGCCAGAGTAAGACAGCTGGAGGAGGAAAATCGCATGCTGCCCCAGGTGGGTGACAGCCCCGCGGGAGTGCCCAGGCTGTGGAGGGACCGGAGCCCTTGTCCTTCCTGTGTTTGAACACTCAGATAACCAAAGGCTCCCACATCTGTTTGCTCATCTTGCTGTGTTTTAGGAGATTCATTTAACCTGTGACAATGCTTTCATTAATTTTTTTTGTTTGCAGGCTTTGATACCTTATTAAGAAAATTCCCTGGAAGCAGCTACTTCTAATTAATTAATTAATTAACGGGTTGGGAATCACAGTGAACTGACCCTTTGCATTCTGGTTATATTCCAAGAGGTTCTTGTTAAAATATCAACTACTTTTTATAGTTAACCAAAATATTTGGCTCTAAAAGCACAAACATTGTAAGTAATAATTGGATTATATTATTTTTAATACTTCAAAGAATATATTAGCTACATTAAGGCAGGACTGAAACTCAATTGAATAAATAAGCAAATGTGATGTTAAAAGTTTTCCTAACTTGTTTCTAAGAATGAAAAATTTGAAAGTCCGGTACAAATGAAACAAAGACACTTGTAATTTTCATATATGCACATACTTACTAGAACGTATTTCTATTATAGTTCATTAAATAATCCTTAGAAAATTCCATCAGGTCTTCAAATGAAGTTGCTCACTGGAAAAGAAAAAAAAAGTTGGATTTTGTTTAAATTGGGCACTAGTCATTGGTCTGATGAAGAGAAGTGCTTTTTGTTGGACTTAGTACCATTGTTTGACTGTAAAATCCAAGATAACAGTGATGTAGCAGGAAGTAAAATCCATTGGCTCAGATTTATAGCCCTTTTCCTAGGGCAGATTTTAAGTAAAGTGTGATGGCTTTTCCCCTCACCTTTCATATGACAGTTGGAAGGGCCTCTGCAGCTCATTGCTTGGTGACCTTGGGTACTTTGCTTCTCTCTACCCTAATTTTTGGACCTGGAAAAGAAGGACAACAAGAAATGTCTGCTCATTAACATGTAAACAGTTTTCAGTAGGAAAGACAAAGGTTGATCCTCAGTGATAACAAATATTATTTTCTTTTCAAGAGTGGTTCTCAGGGCAAATGTTAACAAACCCACCCAAAAATACTGTTTGGTTTGTCTTGGGTTTGGAACAACACTGGGAGATAAATTGTGCAGAATATTCTTCATGGGCCAAATCTTCAGAAGTGTCTCTGTGTTTTATGTTTGATTTGTCTGGGTTTCAGGTGCTGAGGCAGAACCCACAAAAAGCATTCCCAAGTCCTACCAAAGCCTAGAACACCTACACTGTGTGCATTGAATTCAGTGAAAATACCTTGGCTAGGGTGCCAAACCACAAAATATTGTCGGTAGAAACAGCTCAGCACCTAAGCCTGTAGCTGTTGCAGAAACCATTGAAACAAAATATGCTGATGATAGGGTTTTGAAGGAGAAGAGTAAGGTGAGCAAGCCTGGAAACTACTTTTTGTTTTCAAATAGCCAGGTCAATTTGCCTTATGCATGGTTTTGTTGGCACAAGGATCTGAAGTAGAGTTCTGAAAAATCTCCTCATATCTCTGGGTACTTCATTCTAAGACTTAATGAGTGGCAAGAGTTCACATTTCCTGCCATATTTCACTCTTCCTCCTGGTTGAAGTCATGGCTTTGGGGAGAGGAAGGAAATGTAGACACCGAGCTTATTGTAACTTTGCACTCATCACCTCAGTGTTACATTTGCCTGAGTTTGTTTTGGGGGTTTGTTATTCCTGTGGGTCCCACCTAGAACGTGCTCACCTCAGTGGTGATCAGGCCCTGTAACAAAGACAAGCATGCAGGATGGAAATGCATAAACTCCTGGCACTGGTTTGATTCCACTTATTGGGAGGAATGGGAGTTTGTTGGGCATGAAGACAAGCCAAGTGCTTTTGACAAATAAACTGAAAATCTGCAACAAGCTCCGCAACTGATGAAGGTTTTTGGTACAGCCCTTACTGAGTTGCAGTGTACTGCCTTAAAATTTCAGGAGTGCCTCAGTGAGAGATGCCTTTTGCTTTTTGTATAGCCCCTCCATGATGGGGTGCTAGAGCACTGGGAGGGTTTGGGAATTGCAGAATTGCACTTAGGAGAGAGGTAACAACTCACAGTCATGAGTGTGACACCTTTGCTGTCTCTGTTGAAGAGCCCTGGCCTTGTCTCAGGCTTTTTTCTCTCCTCCTGCCATGCATTTCTTCTTTTTCCTCTCTGCTTTTAATATCCTTTCTTCTCCCCCTTTCCTGCTTATCTGTCACTCATGGAAATGCACTGACACATTTGTCGACACCTCTCCAGACAAATCATTCTCTTCCTCTGTCACTTAGATGTGGTTCTTTTCCAATTTCTTTTTTGCTTGTCTCGCTCTGTATGTATTCTTTTTCTTTTCAATACCCCACAGACCTCTAATGTAAAGGTTTTATTAATATTTAGTGGCAAGAGCATTTCCAAAGCAAATGGTTTTTAAGTGCTGCCATCACTGTTCAAAGGGAACCTGAGTTTCAGCTCACTCTGCTGTACCAAAGGGCTGCTTTGTCAGGGGAATTGACAACTCAGTACCACCACTGAGTCAATATTTTAGTTTGATCAGGTAACAGAAAAGGTATAAAAATGGGAATATTCACTTAAGCCTGTTAATGTCTCTTTCTGTGCTACACAGTGCTTGAGAAGGTGGTTCAGAGCATAGGAGGGGGTTTCAAAGTTAAAAGGAGCCATAGGTTTCAGGTTTGGTGAGAGCTGTTCTTTTGTTGTTGTTGTTCTGTTTTCCTTCTCTCCAATAACAAGAAATGATCCAGACCCTTTCAGTTTCTGGCCACAAACAGAACTTTGGAGCAAGAAAGCAGATACTTTCCAAGATTTATGGCACACGGCTGGGTCTTCCATTGGGAATGCCAGACTGTACTGGCTGCAGGAGGACCGAGGGGTGAGCAGCTTGCACTGGTGCTCCTCAAGCACTCCTGTGGGCAACGCTGTGTGACAGCAGGACCTGAGGGCTGCAGGGCTTGAGCAAGAACGTTTCTGGTTTGCTGGATAGAGTTCAGGTCAGAGTAGTTCCCCATGGGGCTGGGGCAGGAGCAGCACACAGGATCTGGCAGAGCCTTCTGCTGACCCAAGCACACATGGAACTGCAGCACCACTGGGGATTGCGTTGTGCAGCTGACATTGAAAAAGGAAAATGCAGCATCAGCAGCACTCTAACCACATACAACATGTTGACCCTGGCTGGAAGCCAGGTGCCCACCAAAGCTGCTCCATCACTCCCTTCCTCAGCTGGTCAGGGGGAGAAAACACAGCAGAAGGCTCATGGGTTGAGATAAGGACAGGGACAGATCACTCCCCAGTTACTGTCATGGGCAGAACAGACTTGGCCTGGAGAAATTAGTTTAATTCATTACCACTTTAATCAGAGTAGGATAATGAGAAATAGAAACTAAATCTTAAAACACCTTCCCCTCACCTCTTCCCTGGCTCAGCTTTATTCCTGATTTTCTCTGTCTCCTCCCCATCAGCAGCACAGGGTGGACAAGGCATTTTTTCCTTCTTCTTAAACATGTAACTCATCTGCACTGAGCTGCAGGGCTGAGAACTGGGAAGACATCCCTAAGGCCTCCCCATTACTAAAACCCTAAATCTTCCCCTGCCACTCAAATCTTGCCACACCAGTCCACTACACCTGGACATAACACCTATGCTGTTATAATGAAGATAACTCGGTGATAATTAGTAAAATACCAAGGGATCAAAGATTGGGTTTGGATCCCAGTTGCAACTCCCTGGGTTGTGACAGTTATGTCAGTGAGTAACTTCAGAGGCCTGGAAAGAGCAATGTCCTCCCAGACTTGCTGTGGTGCATGACTGCTCCCCATGCATCAGGGTCTGGCATCCACACGTCAATTAGCTGAAGATATCCCGGGGTTTTTGTAGGGGTGGTATTTCAGGGCTGATCAGCTCAGCTGAAACACTCTGGGAATGTGGACATCTGTCATATAATGACAGTGAATGCATTTGCAAAAGACAAACTTGGCAAGTCACCCAATTTAAATTGCTTCAGTTCTTATTTGTTTCACAGGAGGAGGAGACTTTTCCCCTTCCAGCTCTTTGTCCTTGTAATTCAGCTTTCTCTTTCAGTGAAGGGGAGGGGAGACATTGTCAGGATGCTGCAGACAAGGTGCCAGTGGGGCTGGTTTTGGGATGCAGGGAGTGAGCTCCTGGCTCCCACAGCACAGGACCAGGAGGCAGCTCTGGTGCTGGGCTGAACTGGAGCTCTTCTGTTCCCTCTCACCTAGGCTCTGCTGCTTCTTTTTCCTCATTCTTGCCTTTCCAAGGCTTTTGGTCCTTTTCCATCTCTTTTTGCTGTATTTCTTTCACTTGCACTGTTGCTTCAGGCCCTTTTATGGGGGGTTTACATCTTTGTTAGTCCATTCCAGTTCTGGTATGTTAAACTGAGAAATGGCAGGCATGACTCTTAGGCACACATTAGTTTATTTCAAAGCTCTTCCAAAATTTCCACTTCCTTTTTTCTTACCCCTTCCATTAGATGATCACATTTTCTTTCAACCCATTTCCAAATCTTTCAAAAACCTTTCACTGAGATCTGTGTTTTTTATTTTCCCCCTTCAAGACATTTTTAAATTCTAAATCTAATTAGAAGATGGGAACTGTTGGGTTAGTGTTTTTTTCCTAAAATCTGTGTCACTCACAGTCTCCTCCTTTCCTTAGCATGTGGAATAGGGAATCCTTCAACCAAAATGTATCTTAAAACCATTGAATAAGCTCCTGTTTCCTAATCATGTCATCAAATATTTACTGAAAGAAAGTGAATCAAGAGAATCCCCCCCCCCTCCCCCAGTTCTTTCATGTGTTCCCATCCCCAATAAATTAATAGGCACTTAATGAAGGGCTCCAGTTCCCAACAGCTGAGGTTCTGGGCAGAGTGTCCATTGTGCTTGGCAGGGGAGGGCTGGAAGACAAGAGCTCATGAGCTTCATGTTACCAAGACACAAATTCAAGAAAAACTTGGTGTACAGAGAGTTGCAGTTCTCAGAGAACAGATAATGTTTTTTTCCAGTTAAAACTCTAAAAGTCTGGAATCACTTTGTCTTCAGGATTTTCTAGTAGACTCTATGGAATCTTCTAGATTTTACATGTGTGGCCTCCAAGGTTTGGGGCTGCCACAGCCCAGAACCTTTTTCTCTTACTGTTCATTGACAAAAGAGGTTTCTAAAGGGCCTGCTGGGAATGGCTGTATCTGAGGAGGTGTAGCCAGCGATGGTTTTGGCCACTGAAAAATCTGAGTGTGCCTCTAACCCACTGTGAGAGTGTGTGGATTTTGGCAGCAATATCCTGTAGAGATTTCTGCTGAGGTCTTTGAGGACAGGTGAAAAACTGCAGTGTTTGAAGATTGTGTATTTTAGTTGACAGGAATGTCCCTAAAAAAATGTCACTGTTTTTTTAGTGTGTTATTAATCCAGCAGAGCAACATGCTGCAGTTACTCCATTCTGGTTTTTCTTTCTCCTGCCTGTTTGAAACAAACTGACAAAGACGGTCTGTGTTTGCTTTGAGCTGTACAGGGAAATTGAGAGCTGGGGAAATCAGGGAAAAAAGCTTTGAAAATCAGGTAGTGATTGAGCTGGCGTGGCAGCTACCCAGCAGGAAGGATCTGCTTCCCAGTAAACCACTTGCCTCTGGGATAAGAGGCTGCTGCAGAATGAGGTAGGGCTTGGATGGTGAGTGAACAGAGCAGTGCCCAGCAGGCAGGAAAACCCTGCTCTCTTGGAAGCTTTGATGAGGTGACTGAGAATGTCCTTGGGGCAGCCATGGACTGCTTTTCCTTTCCTGGCTCTCCCTGCGGGCCAGGCAGCTCCGGAGGGGCTGGCATATGGACTCCCATGGACTGAGCTGGACACTAGGCTGGTAACTGCAGTGCTTTTAATTCATGACTGTCCTTACCAACAATACAGATTGAAAAAAATGAAGCTTTCTACTGACTTAAATAGAAAAGCTCGTGATTAATTCATCACAGAATACACTGTTCTACACAGGGATCTTTATTCTGGCCCTGACCAGGGTACAGTGCAGGTTTTGCCTCTGGCACTGTGGGGAAACGGCCTGAGTAGTAACATTTTGCAGTTCGTGTGAGTGAAATGTTAAATTTCCATTCATCTGGGCTTTTTGTTAGGTGATATTACAGTGCTGAGTCAGATTTCCTGTACTTTCTGTACACTAGAGTCGCTTTTTGGAATTAAATATTTTGTAGATTTACTTCTTACAGCATATGGATCTGAGCATTCAGGGATTCTTACTCTTGTGGGAAGCTATACACAGGATATAGTGTGGGTTTTACCTGCTTTCTGCAGTGGGATGACCTGCACAGACTTTAGACTCAGAAGAGGCCATGTCCACACTGCTGTACTTGGGCACACGGGCTGGCCAGGGCCAGTAGAGAAGGCTGGTTGTGTGGGATAACAAAAAAGTAAATTATTTCTCAGGTGCTGATGTTGTACAGTGTTGTTTGTTCACAATTGCTCCAGATGTTTAAAGTTTATAGAGATTTCAGCCCTACAGAGCTATGACTTAATCCCTCCTGTCCGATTTGGGTCAATGTGCAGTTTGTTACTGGATAAGAAATGAAAAGATCTGTCACATGGAATAGTGCTTCCAGTGGCTGGATGCAGGCACTGTGTGGAGCTAGGGAAGAGGAGGAAGGGAGCAGATTTCTCTTCCCATCCTCGAGGTCCTGCTCAGGATCCAGTCGTACTCTGGGCTGGGCAGTGACAGGGGGCTCAGTGCAGAGACACTGAGGCAAGATTTTGGAAGTTGAAATGTGTCCATGCTCCCCCTGGGAAGAAGCAGCAGCTGTACCAGAGGCTCTGCAGACCTCAATTCCTCATCCCCCAAGGCCCCATCTGATCAGACACCACGGCTTTGGCAAAGTCCGTTTTCCTCCTGCTTTGCTTCACTACTTCAGGAACTCCTAACAACAGTGCTGGAGAGTCTCCAGCTCACAGGGCCCATGCTCAGGCTGGGCATCCCCATCTTTCCCTGGAATAAGCTTCCTCCAAGGGAGGCAGAAGCTTCCCTGCCTCAGTGGAATGGCCTCACCTGACATGAGAAGTCCCTGAGCTGGGGAAGGGCCTTCAGGGCTGCAAAATCTGCCTTACTTTTTTAAGAAAAACTTATGTCTCTTATCAAGGACAGAGGGAAGAAGGAGAAGGATGTCCACAGGGAAAATACTAATTTTCAGTCTCCTACCAACATGTGCTGGCTGCTTGAAGCAGTGTATTCACAAGTTTCTCATTCTCATGAAAGGAGACAAAAATGTGCTACATATGGCAGGGAAGAGGCTGTGGAACACAACTGCCTGGAGGAGGGCTTGAACTCTGAGAGCAGCACCACTTGTAGGAAGTTGGGATTTTATTATATTCAGGAGGCTTTACATGTGAAGTTCATACTCATTTTCTCAGCATTTTAATGGCAGTATTTCTATTTTCTATTCAAAACTGACCAAAATCTTTGCTGCCTCTGGAATTAGTAAAGAGACAAAATACTTTTACTGATAAAAGCTCCAAAGCTGACAGACTGAATTTATCCTAACTCAGACTTGTTACAGTCTGCTTTATTTCCCCTTTTCCTTCAGCTTTCATTTCCATTCTCAAAGTACAGCATTAAGTCTGGCCTGTCACTAACAGATCTATAAATCCTTCCCAAGGCAAAATAAGTCCTAAACCCCCTCCATACCTCCCAGCAAACTTGTCCTGGTCATTGCTGGGGGGATTACATGACACTGCCCTTCACAGCCCCAAGTGCGTGCTGCTGTTGTCAGCCTGGTTAGGAGATCCATTAGTGCTCACTCTAATGGGTTGCATGGATCCAGCACTTGGCAGGAGGACAAGTTTGTGTATGAAATGAGGTTTCAGATTCGGGCTTAAAGTGCCTTTTCTATGGGTTAAGCATACTCGGCACTTTTTTAAATCTTGGTTTGTTTGTTTGTTTTTTTTTTTAAATATATACGGTCCATTCCTGTAGATGACTGTGGGGGTAAAGTTGATGTTTTGGGTGGCTGGGAAGGTTCTCTCTGCCTCTTGGTGCTGATCTGGGCCTTCATCATCGACTACAATTGCCCTAGCAGATCCCAAGAGCAGTAGGAACTTACTTTGGACTGGGATACTTTCCAGTGAATTTTCAGGCAGACTGGATCTGTGAAGTTCAGCCTATGTCTTTGCACTGTGCCCTTTTTCTCCTACAACTACCTTTATCTTTCCTATTGTTTAGATTAGAGACACCACCGAAAACTCTGCGCTGTGCTATGTGCTTGCTCAGCAGGGCAAATTACTGTACATGGGGCAACGATCCTCATCAGAGGCTCTTTCCACTGTCATTATTTTTCCTTCAGAAATGCATTTCCCACACATTCCAGCAGGAATTACCACTACATTATTTCTTAATGTTTCCTATGATTTTTATTACTCTTTAAGGGAGGAAATTTCCATCCCTTGGTCTTTGAAACATTTTGCTTCTTTGTATTTCTCAGGTTTTTTTTATACAAAGTTCTGATGAGGAAAGAAAGGGAAGAGCAGGGCAGGTTGGGAGCAACTTGGAGTGGGGCCAGGGCAGTCCCTGCGGCTAAGGCACTCTCATTGCTGCCCATGGATGCAGCAGGGGTATTTTTAGCCCTCCTCCAGAGCCACCTGCTCAGGTTACCTCACTCCAGGAGATGCTTCATATCCTGCAAAGTTTGAGGTGAGTGGACTGGAAGAGTTTAGGTAGCTTGTGTCTTTTTGGCAGTGTCCTGAAGAGCCCTTCCAGGCATCCACTGGGAGGACAAAGCCCCCGAAGCTATCACTGCTGGGGACAAGTTGACATCTCAGCCAAGGGGGCCATGCCCTTGCTGGGAGGAGCTGGAGACAGGGAAGGAGTGAGCTGGCAGCCCGGAGTTCCTGGCTCTTTCCCTGGTCAGCTGTGGCTCAGCTCGTGTTGCAAACCTTGCAGCAATGTTCAAAAATGTGAGTTCCGTTGAAGGAGCAACCTCCAGAATTAGGGAGATAAAATTGGACATTCTCAAAACCTTCCTCTGAGGTTGAAATTATCTCTCTAAACTTTGTAGCGCTTCTGTGAGGCGATGTACACACATAAGAAATTTTGTTACTATGCCTTGATTTTTGCAGGGAGATGCCCTTGAGGGCCTGAGCGTTCGGGTCACACTCCACTGTGCCACCCACTCTGCATCACCTGGCCCTCAGTTACTGTGGCACAGAAAGAGGGAGCGTTGAAGTAACACGTGTCTTCAGGGCTTCTCAGCCTTTTGCAAAAGAGTAATAAATAACTGACATCTGTTTTAATCAGTGACCAAGCCTTTTGTGTATTAAATAGTGTTTAATTTTTTGCGAAGGATGCCATTAGGATGCCAGGAGGGGCGGAGGGGAGTCACTGCTCTGCAAACGAGCCAGCCAACGTCAGTGGACATGGCTCAGCCTCTCAGCAGTCTGACTCAGTGGTAAATGCTCTGAAGGTAACGCTGCTCCTCTGGTACAGTCCATGCAAAACGTCCTGTCTGTCCCTCAACACGTGTGTATTGTCCTGGCAACATCCCCGTGTTACCGATGTTACCGCCATGAGTGGGGTTGTTTTTGTTTGTCACTCATTGCATCTGTGGACTGTGTGTTTCCTGGGCAGGGTCCAGCCTTCATAGCCTTGTTGATTCCAGCTGTAACTGCTCTCCACATCACATTTGTAGTTTTTCTTTGAAGCTGTAAGTGGTGTTTTGCTAAATAAGGAAATCTTTCTTTGAGTATGCATGTTTGTGCTCCAGTGGAATACAAGAGATTTCTGTAACCTGTGCAGAGAGAAAGACCTTAATGCAGAGATAAAGCCAAGGCATGCAGTATATTTGTGTTAAAAATAGCAAAGACCACAGTCCCAAGGTCAGGGTTGAAACTCCCTTGGGAACAGGTGTGTTTTACCCTGAAGTCAGGGCTGGATTGCAAAGGACTGTGTGCCATTGATACACAGCAGTTGACACAAGTAATCAGTAACACAAGAGGATAAAGTTTCAAGTTCTTCCTTCTGTCAGCAGTAAAACTGTTGCAATTAAACTTAGAAAGTGTTACAAGATTCCAAGGTTTATGGGGTGACCTGAGACAACAAGTGGCTGAGTTCACTGTCCCCCTGCAGCACAGGCACCAGCGGTGTCCGTGTTCCAGTTCAGGGGAATAAAACTGATGGAGAGCTGAGCAGAGTGAGGACTGTGTATTCCTCTCTCCCAGTGCTGGTTCACTCGTGGTTGTTTGGGGCTTTGGGCACTTCTTCTCTCTTGTGCTTCACTCATTTCTAACCTGCTTTAGTTTAATTGGGTGTTTTTCCCCACCTATACAGGTATTGCAGGGACATACTTGGAGGGGGAAGGTTTTCCTTCTTTCTGGAAAGGACTTCTGTAGACATTTGCTCTGGTCTTGAGCTCAACAGTGCTTTTGACTTGCCTGGACATCCGAGTTCCTGCACAGGGTGATTATGTCCCTCAGGCCGGGTGACACTGGCTTCTCCTCGGTGGAGCCAAGCACAAATTACAGCAATCAGATCCCTTCCTGTAACACAAGCTCCGACACAGCAGCAGCAGCGCTTCCCTGCAGACACCTCGCCTGTTTTCCGGGTATCCAGAGGGGAGAGGGAGCGGAGAGTACCCCAGCCCCTCCCCTTGTTCTCTCACTGGCAGGTCCCCTCAGCACTGGCCTCCCTAGCCACGATCCTGCCAGCAGCACTTTGCCCAGGAGTGCACTGATTTGCACCAAGGAGTGCCTGGTTCAGAGTGCGCCAGGTCCTCTCTGCATCTTCCATATATGTCACCTGCTGCTACCTAGAAAATAAAGCTATGCCGAGTAATTTTGTCAAGAGATCATGTTTCATTATGGAAAAAAGCCTTTTGTAGTTCTCTTAAAAACCCCCTTGGCAAAGGCTCTTCCCTGAAGAGAGCATTTAACAAGGTGCTTTTGACAACCTGTAATAACAGCTGGTCTGTGTAAGTGAAATATTGGAGCAACAACTGACACTTTGCTTGCTGAAATGGATTGATAAGAAATACACAGAGTTTAGTTCAATATAATGTGAAAGCTGAGCTTTAAGTTCACTAGGAGGTACTGCAGCAATTGATATAAATGAAGTGTTGTATCCAAATGGAGAGTGAGCTGTCAGCTCACAGACTACCCGGCTTCCCCATCCCCAGCCAGGGAACAGACCCTGCTGTTTCCCAGGGTGGGACACATGGGTTTGGTCCCACCTTTCTGGGGAATGCACACTGTGCAGAATCAGGTGCAGGAGGAAGAACCAGCCAGCATCAGGACCTTGCTTTTCTGTACAAATTTAGCAACTTGGAATTCCTGCAAGAAATCGTCTTGTTATAAAACCTCATTGTTAGTGCAACCCACTTGTGCACAGCAAGAAGTCTAAAGAGCAGGAATGTGTTTTAATGGGACATTTCCATTAGAAAACAGAGGAGAGAGTTGTTCAATTAGTACTGTTGCTTTCCTGGCTTTGAAAAAAATGAAAAATTATTTTTAAAATTGCCTGGAATCTCCTGCTGGTGGAGGAAGTGGGGAACAAGAGCAGAACTTTGCCATGCAGCTGGTTGGCCAAGGTTCTTCCATGAGCTGCTCCACCAGGCAGGAGGATTGGAAGAAGTTGCCACATGTGTGTCCCCATGCCTGGGCCACTTGTATCTGAGCAGACTGCATGTGGTGTTCCACACAGATTGGCTTTGCACTGAGACAGCTGGAAAATTTGCAACGTGAGTTTAAGGTGTTTAATTTTATATTTCATATTGAGCTGGTAACACCTGAAGATGCAGACTAATCTTTGTTTAAATGCTGACAGTATGCCCTTGAAGATTTTATATGGAAATTAAGTCAATTACTGTTTCTGTAATGCAATTACTGTTTCATTAGGAGCACTGTAGTGTTAACATGTGGGTTAGTATTGATCAGAAAAATCCATGTGTATAATATATCTGGAATAAAGTACTGTATGACTCAGCTGACCTGAATTTGTCCTTTATAAGAATAAAACTTGGGAAGTGTGATGAAGCCTGGCAGCCTCAGTTTCCCCACCTGAACAATAGCCCTTTTGTATTTTTCTGCCAGTGATATTCCTTCACAATTTATGGATAAAACCTCAGTTTGTAAGTCATACATATTTAATAGTAATTCATAAAAATTCTTTTGATGTAAGTAATGCCACTTCTAAAATGCTCGATTTGACATTATCACTTCATTTATGTAAATCTCAAATATATACTTGTAGCCCACCTTGTCCCTTTGTTCCCCAGCCATTCAAAGCTCTGCTGCTGGCATTGAAATGCTCCTTGTTCCTCTGACTTTTATAATCTGTGTCTGATTTGACTATTGATATATTATTATACTTTTTTCATATTTGGTTATTTCCTTTCTCATTTTGTCTTCTCTTACACCCACCCAGTCCATGTTAAAAGCACAGTAGATTTGTGATGAACTAATTATAATGTTTCCTCTTTTTTTTTTGCATTCTCCTTGCAGTTCCTGCCAGGCTGTAACTCAGTGTTTAGCTGCAGCCTGATGCACTGTGGGTGTCTCATAGGAAACATTTGCCATGGCATCTTTTTGCTTGTGAAAACAATGGAATGATGACAAGTTTCATTTTGAGCTCCAGAATTTTGATGCATATTGTTGATTGGTACCAAAATGCAAGCTGGTACCAAAATATTGCAAAATGCAAATATGGATGTGTAATTCATGCGGTTTTGTGGTGGCATATGTTCATGCTAGTATTTTATTAAGATAACAGAGGTGGAAATTCTCTCCTCAGGATATACATATGGAATTGGTGCCTCCTCGTTAACAATGTATTTGGGAATGGTTTTGCTTTGTATTTATAAGCTTGTAGTGCCTTTTAAGAGTGTAGCCACATGTGGCTGCAGGTTTAGAGGTAGTTCATGGTGTATTAGTAACCATAGGGGTAATTCCAAAGCACAGAAATGTCTGGAGGGGTATCATTCATTATTTTTCTCAGGTTACTGGGAAGTTTTGTTTGCAATTCATTTGGGAAGGGAGGCCAAGGGAAGGTGAAATACACCCGCTGGGATTAGGGGTGTAGCTGGGCAGGAGGGATCAGGGAGCTGAAATTTCTATGGATATTTCCTGATGCTCATGGAGTCCCACAGGGCTGGAATGCTGCTGCAGACAGCAGATGTAATGGCTCTCACCTGCAGTTGAGTGCAAGTTCCTGCCTGGCTTCCAGGGACATTCCTGCATCCTGGCACTCTGCTGTGATGAAAGTAAGCTAAAAAGGAATCACCATGGCTGCGTTGTGAGCCTCACAGCTGTCCTTTAGCTGTGATTTCACTGTCCTTTAGCTGAAGTTTGCAAAAATTTGGAATGATTTTGACCCAAGCTTGTCATTTGTGCTTAGGATATAGGCTCTCTTTTATGGGTTTGTCCCTTCATAGCAAGCAGTGGTCACCCATTCAGTTGGAAATAAAGGACTTTGGGAAGTGTCACCTCCTAGTTTATTACTGTGTCAGCATTAGCTGCATGGTAAATATTGTCTTAATATCTATTGATAAGAGAAATTGTTGAGAGTCATGTGTAGATGCAATGTACCATCTCACAAAAGCTTTCCAGGACACCTTCCTCTTTGCTAGTATTAAGTTAGGAAAATCAGGAACCAGAGGTTGGAAAAATAGTCGGTTCCAGCCTGGCTGTGCCACAGACACCCGACTGGGAAGTGTCACTGAAACCCCATTTTTCATGCTCTCACCACTGCAGTGTTTCACTGCACAGCAAATCTGCCTAGAGCACACATGTTTTGTATGATGTTGACTTGGGATTTCTGGTTGCAAGATTTTGGTCATATGGCAAGTTTGCAGGGTTTGGCTCATGCCCACCCATTGGAATTAAAGACAGTTTCCTTTAAAGACTTGACTTTGTCAGGCCCTGTGTTTTAACATTGTAGTCATGTCTCTTCCAGTGTAAAGTATTTCTGGTTTTCTTGCTTACACTCTGGATTTCTTCAGCAAAGAATGAGAGAAATTGGGTTATTTTCCCATCTCTTGCACAGAATCACAGTAGGACCTTGGATTTGTTCTGCCTTTGCTCAACAGCTATAGGAACTACCTTTTCAGGATGTCTGGTTTGAAGGATCCAGCTCCTTTATTTTTGTTCAGTGCCAACTAATGAAAAACTATTTTTAAAATTGCCTGGAATCTCCTGCTGGTGGAGGAAGTGGGGAACAAGAGCAGAACTTTGCCATGCAGCTGGTTGGCCAAGGTTCTTCCATGAGCTGCTCCACCAGGCAGGAGGATTGGAAGAAGTTGCCACATGTGTGTCCCCATGCCTGGGCCACTTGTATCTGAGCAAACTTCATGTGGTGCTTCACATAGATTGGCTTTGCACTGAGACAGCTGGAAAATTTGCAACGTGAGTTTAAGGTGTCCACTGCTGGACTTTCGGCACTGGTAAAATACAAATAATGAATGATGACAATGGAAAACAGCTTTTACCTTTCTTGACAGTCATATTGCTGTTGGCCTGGAGATTAGTGGGTGATTTAGTAGCAGTTACAAAAAAAACCCTGAAATTGTGATACAATTGATAGAAATCACCATTCTTGTCTCTAGGAGTCCCTGAGAGGCCTGGGGACATGATGCAACTGCTACTTGTGCTCATTTTTCCATCAACCTTTCTATAGATCATTATAAAATACTTCCCTGAATGTTGGGGTGTATCACTTCTCTGCCTTTTTAATTCCAGTATTGTAACATGGGTGTTAAGCAAAGTGTAGCACAGTGAGTGCAGGCACAATTCCTCTCACCTCAAGGAAGAACTACTGGAGTAAACACATCTAATGCCTTGCTTGATTTTAAGAGAACAAGTAAATCCTTTGAAATAGAGAATTGCTCTATGGTTTTTAAACTGGTGATGTTTAGACACCTCTGGATGGATCTTTGTGCTTCTGAATCGCATTCTGCAAGAGATGTGGTTGGGGAAATAGTTGGACAGAGTTTCTTTTGAGGTCTGCAAACACCCTCAGTCTTGTGTGTGAAGCATAGAATATCCCAGTGATGCACGTGCCAGTTCATGTGTCCTTGTTTTTAATCATTTTTACCTGGCAGCATGTGCTTTCTGTGTTCAGAAGGAATGTTGTGTCCCTTGAGAGACAGTCTCTGCTCCTGTTGTGTGTCCCTGCCCTGTGTCCTAGCTGTGTTGCATGGTGTGTGTGCTGAGCTGTGGCATTTCAGATGCATGTCCATAGGAATGCCAGTGCTCCTTAACTGGGGATAACGAGCTCTTTTTCCATCCCTCCCTCTAGGTTGTGTGGAGGAAACTTGGAGATGCTGCAGGGTCGTGCCCTGGAATTAGACAACACTTGTCAGGAAATCAGTACAAAGGACCTATGTAAGAGGCCATGGGCATGTCCTCTCTCTGAAGAGCGTGGTCTGAACTGCCCAGGAGAGGAGAGGAGCCGCCTGTGTCTGCCACAATTCCCAGCTGACAATGGGGGATCTGCACTGCAAGAGACTGTTGGAAAGGGGGGACATTCTGCACAAGGGTTTGGCGGGGAGCCGTGTGGCAGTGTCTCCCAATCCTGCTGTTCCAATATCCCAGCTAATGAAGCGCTGCACCCTCACTGCAACACTCCACCCTTAGAAGCACTGAGGTATTGCCATCCTAACCAAAAGATATTTGGGATTCTGCAGGCGTTACGCAAAATAAGTTTTATTTTGGTTAGTTACAGTGAATCTCTTATAGGTCTGAATGAGTTTTCCACTGGATTTAGGAGAGGTTTTTCAGCAGACTGGAGACTGTGCCTTTGGTCTCCACAGGTCTGAGAAAGTCGCTTCTTAGTAACTCACACTTCAGTCTGTAAAGGATCTGTTAATGGTGCTTAGGCAATTTCCAGGTGATGTTTTGCTTTGGTAGAATACCTGCCTTTGGAGGTGCTAAAAGACCATAAAGTCCTAACCAGCCGGTAGTGTAGCATAACTACAGTACTTGTAGTGATCCACAATTTCTTTCTAAATGAAAGTCAAGATAGCTTTCTTTTCGATTCACTTTGATGCACATCTTCTGAAGAGGTGTAAGGTGTTTAATGAACGACCCTTTAAGGAATAGAATACTTAGGCATCTCTATTACAGGTCTCAAGTCAGGATTTCCATCAAAATTTATTTTGGAAAGTATTTTCCAATTGTCAGGATGTTAATTTCTACTGTTTAATTTAGAGACATGCTGGTTTGTTTAGCAAGAGCCTACAAGGATCTAAAAGATTGCACTGCATTATAAAATAGCTTTTCTTGCTGCTGTAGCATTCTTTCAAAGAAGAAGGTTTTATTGCTCAGAGCATGTCTTTATTATGAGGCAGAAAGCTCTTGTTCAGATTGCCTGAGATTTGACCAGATGGCACCCTAGATGTGCTTAGTTTATTTTTATCTCTGTGTATGATCCTAGTTGTGTGTAATGAATTACAACGATAGATATTTTGTGTATATCTTAAAGCAATGATAGTTTCATGTATGAATGTGCAACAGGCTTGTGACTGAATGCTGTTGCTTAACTTTTTACGATAGCTGAGTATCAAAAAGACTAATAAAAATTAATTAAAAAAAAATAAATAGGAATGCAACAATTCCTGGGTTTCTGGTTTGTTCTTGGTTACTAAGATTTGAGCCAAAGTCAGAACCTCTGTTTTTCTGAGCTTGGACTGTATCTGTGGGCTATTTGCAGTGAAATGTAGCTCGGTTGCTGTACAGTCTTTTCTTATATAGGAGTATGATGTAAATCTGCTATCTGTCTTCAGAAAAAAAAGTGTGTTAATTTGCAGCAGTAATTCTGTTGGTTTCTGTTGTTATTTTCACTTGGTACCATTCAATGTAAGGCCTTTGATCCAGCATTGCTTTCTTGGGTAAAACTCCCATTCCCTCTTTCTCCCTGAGTTGGAAATGAAGAATCCAGCCTTCTTTTTTAAACCATTGCCCTCCTGCCTGGTTTCTGATATAACCCCCAGCCCAGAGAGCTATCTGTTCTCTTCCCATGTTGTTTTCTCTGCTATATTGTTTGCAGAGTTCAATTTCAATTGTTGTATTCCTATCTCTCTGTATGTATGAACAGCTGTAACACCCATACTTGTGCCTGCACTATGGACGTGCAGAGGCCAAGCAAGGGACACTGGTCTTTTGACACTACACTTGTGTAAATTTTGATACTGTATTAAAGTTATTTTTTTACAGTTCTGCATACGATGAGGTATCAAGTATTGTGTTCATTTTAGCAACGGTAATAAATTATAGAATCCCACCTTTGTTTGCTTTCCTTTACTGACTGAGCTCTGAGCTGCTTAGGCTTACAGGCAGGAGCATTGGAAATGTTTCCTGCTTGGTTGAGAAATGTGCTGGACGCTGTGCATTTTTCTTCATTTTCTTGCCAGGTGTCTTTGAAAAATCCCAGCAAGGTGAAGTCCCTTCTTTGTTTTCTGCTAAAGGAGGAATAGCTGTGGGTAATTCTGGAGGGGGTTGTGATCAGGTGCAACTCATTCAGTCCTCAGCTGTGCTGTGTTTGCAGCCCCAGGACACCTGTGCTGGTTCTTTCTTCCTGCTCTCCTCATACAGCAGTCTTGAGGTGGAGACAGGAGAATGTGGAGTTCCTGGAGTCTTCTTGTTCAGGTAAGGGATGCTGGGGGAGGCTGGCAGTGTTCTACAGTGGGATGGTGGCCTTGTGTGCCAGCACATCCCTGCCCCAGGATGGGCTTGTGCGGGCCAGGGGGAAGGGCTGGCTCTTACTGCAGAGCAGAGAACTTTAACTAAATTTCCTTGACAAATCAATATCTTTAAGTTTTAGTTTCCTCCTGTGCTGTTCCAGCATGGGAGCTCCTTAAAATGCCCCTTCCTAAGAGGAGAAAGTGGGTGGTGTGTGGAGAAGAGGGTCAGTGCTCTTGGGAGGATCTGTATCCTGCTGAAATGCCTCTGTGCTAGTGAATAAAAGTCACTGTAGTACTTGGGGACCCTCAGCTCTTCTCTCTTGCTCCCTGCCCCTGTGGTTAAGGCTTTTTCAGTGAAATGCAACTGTGCCAAGCCTTGTGGACTCTTTGTGCAGTTGTTTTTAGTAGAATTCTGCTTTGGTTGAAGATTTACATGTGTTGTTACTTTCCCAGGGTCTGAGCTGAGCCTGAATGAACTATAAATTCAGTGTACAAATGAATTTTAAATAGCACTTGTGTAGTGGATGTATGAAGTGGATTTTACCTCTATACTGCAGAAAAGCTGCTTTGCTGAAGGGTTAGAAGGTAAAGAATGGCACTTTGTTTTCAGCAAGTGACTAGTTTCAGTAAAGCCTGTTCCCCAAAGGCTGCAGTTGATGGACATGTTTATGAACGTGGCATGAAGCCAGAGTGCCCTTTTTAATGTTTTGAGCAGAGTCAGCCCAAGCAGCCTCTGTGGCCTGGGGACAATGCCTGGCCTGCTGCTCCTTTGTGCTACTCAAACCTCTCAAACACCAAATGCCCTCCAGTCTCTCTGTGTTGCCTCCCCAACAAATACCAGCCATGCTAGGGCACTGGTTTGTTTAATTCCCCAAATGTTTTTGAAATAAGTCTCAGAGTGGTGTGAATTCTTATACAGATCTCACCACTTTTATACAGAAGAAAATGGCTCAGCTGTTTTTTCCCCCCACTTTTAAGTGGAAAAAAGTCTTGATGAGACTTTACTTTGAGCAGAATGAGCCTGTAAATGCAGCTGCTGGGTATGGAATGCCAAAATCTTTGTCTATCTCCACACTTGTGTTTTCCAGGCTCATGTGAACCAGCCATGAATGGCACCAAACTGCAACTGCGGTCATTGAAGATCCCCAAGGTAAGAACAGCTGGCTCGATAGCAGCTCTGCCTGGAATGAGTAAATAGAGGCTCTGCATTAATTAATTGAGAAGCAAACTGGGATTTTCTGGGTTGCTTTGTGGTTATGGTACTTTCTAGCACATGCAGTTGGGCCCACAAGCGGATTGTGAGGTGGTGTTTGCCAGAGCTGGCAACTCAGGTCTGATGTGTGCAGTACTGGGAGTGAGGGGGAAGGGGAACTGCCAAAGGAGGAATAAGCAAATCATCTTGCTTGTAATTGCTCTTTTCTTAAAGAAAAAACTCCTTCCCCTCCTGCTTGGTGGCTCTAGATGCCTCCTGTTTGGTTTTTTTTTATCCCAGAAATAGCATGGCATGGTTGATATTTTCAGTGTGTAGAAGGTCAGAGGAGGGGAAGGCTTAGCAAGACTACATGGGATTAGTAAGGGTTAAGCAACACAGAGATGCTAGTGTGAAGGAAAATGAGCTTTTGAATACTCTTACATACATAAAATATGACTGTGCTTTAAAAGCTTACGATGACATAGACCAGAGACAGAAATCTTACTTGAATCTTTCTTGACTGAAAGGTCAGACAATTCCATGTGAGTAATTCAAATATTGAGAAATATTGACGGGGATAATGAGAAATAAGTGAAACCATAGTGCCCTGTGATACTGATACGTGGTTGGAGTCAGGTTCTGGGGAGCTCCAGCCTAGTCCAAGCACTGATGGCTGCCCTCATGCTGCCAGCTTGTGGGGAAGGACCCCAGGGGATGCATCACGTGCTTCTGTCTGAAGCAGCATCCCAAACACCTGGTTCACAAAGAACTGCCAAAGTAATAATACTGAATTATTTAATGTGTTTGTTAGAACATGATAATTACTCTCCTCTTGAATAAGAACCTGTTATAATCTCTTCAAAGCATGGCTGTGGCCCTAAAGTTTGACATTTCTTTGGATTTTTTTGCCCCCCAATACCATGTCTAGGCTGAAGTAGACTTTAAAAAATATTTGTAAATCTGTAAAATAAAAAAAAAAGAAAAAGGAAAAAAAAATAACACTGAGAGCCCATTGCCAACTTCAGGGAAGAAAGAGGACAAAGGGAAGGGGGATGGGGCCTGCCCTGCCAGGATCCAGGCTGCTGCAGGTGAATCTTGTGCTGCGTTTAGGTGGGATAATCTATTTGCCAGGAGCTCACCTGTATGTGGCAAACACTGAGAGAGAGAGAAAGTGGTTTAATCCTTTCGCATGTGACTTGGTTTTCTTTTTACTGTCACTCTTGGTAAATGACAGGGGCTCGTATTGGCCACTGAGCAGTGCCTTTCCCAGACCTGAAGACCTCCACTGTGGAGGAGGAGGGGTTTGATAGCATGTTTGGGTTGGGGGTTTTTTTCAGGAAGCTTGGGAAGTCCCTGGTGTGACACAGGGCCATCATGGTGTGCTGAGCCCTGTTAAACCACAGCTTAAGTGTAAAGGTCAGAGTAAAAGGAAAATGTTCTCTTGGGTTTGGAGGTGGCCTTTCCAACAGAATCCTGTTTGTTGTCTGTGCAGTGGGAGTTGGCCTGAACATCAATCAATGGTGTGGGGCTGTTGAGCTGCTCTGTTTTCACAGGCATTAGACTTTATAAGAGAGGAAATACACAATCTAAAAAGACGGTATTTTCCTCCCCCTGCTGAAGGGGAAGTCTCCATGGACTGCTGCATTCTGCCATTTAGGAAGGCCCAGGGCCCACCCAATCCAACCTTGAGAATCCCAGGAAAAGCACACCATGAAACATGGAAATGTTTCCATGGGAACTGTTCCTCTACTCCTGCTAATAAAGCAGACCTATAACACCAGTGACAACAGGTCCCAGTTTCTGCACCAAACTACAAACAAAGGGAGCTGGTAAAGAGCAGAAGTGTAAATAAACAGAACTGCTAAATTAGGTACCTGCATGCCTCTCTGAGAAAGCACAAGCAGATAAACAAATCCCTTGGGGGAAAAAGAAAAAGATCATTTTAATTACAGCACATCCAACCAACATAAACCCCATGGATTGTGTAAAATCAGGTTTGTTCCTCTGATCTGCAGCAGGAAACCCTGTAGCAGATCAAATGTGTTCAGGGAGGTTGTCCTCTAATTGCTGCTCCTAGCTGAGCCAAAGCAAACTATTTAGACAAAGGAGAGAATTCACTCTTTATTTAGTATTAATTATGAAATAGTGTGTCTTGATGGGCTTCACAATAACACTACATTTCCTGGGGCAGGGATGGGGTGGGGAAATGTAGTTCTAATCCTGTGAAATAATTGGAGAATTTACCCATTTCCTCAGGCTGGAACCCCAACATGTGCATACAATTAGGTGTAAGATGAGTGGTGTAATGAATAAGGCCTTTTCTTTAATCACAACAAATTATTAAATTCATTCTCAAGCCTTCCTTATGTGCATTCTTGTATGTTCCGGTGTTAAAACAGTGTGGGTTTGGGGCTTTTTTTTTTCCTCCTTTCTGGCATGATTTTCATGCTTCTTTTTGGTTTTTATTTTTAAGTCTGTTATGGAGCATCTCTTTGACTTCTCACTAGAGATTTCAGAGTTTTGCACTGAGTATTTTGGGGATTGGCTGTGTTGCTTGGGTACTCTCACCGCATGCTGCTATACATGGACTGGAGGTTTTAGTTTCCTCCTGTGCTGTTCCAGCATGTATGCATTGTCTTGAAGCAGCTGATCTGCATTTGTAGCCATGGACAAACAAAGTCAAAGAGCAGGGAAGAAGTTGTGTTGGTACCCTGACAGAATGGAAACCATATGACAGGAATATCCATATGCTGCATCCATAATTCATATGTGCTTATATTAAGTAATAATTGTATTATGTCCAGGAAAAAGTTTCTGTGAGCGCTGATTGAAAACTGAGCTGGATGGAAGGCAGGTATATGCCAGCAGAGAGCAATAAATGTGCTGCTCTAAAAACACTTTAGAGACCTTTTCAGGTGTAAAAATGAGCAGTCAGTTTTAAAAAAATACAAATAAATGAAAAATAAACAATTTGAGGCTTTCCCAGTTGCTTCCCTCAGCTCTTTTGAAGCTGTCTTTTCTATTCTTGTAGGATAGTTGTGTGATAGTGGTCTTGTCTTTTTCCCTGCTAATATCCCTGCCTTAGCAGGAAAAAGGAACAATGGAAAGAAGAGGCAGCCAGTGATCAGTGCCCTGACTGGCACTGGTAAGTTTTTATCTTGAATCTCAATTAATTAATTGATGCTGAGGTCTCAGTTGGAAGTGACCTTGCCTGGTTGAGGAAGCCATCAATGGCTTGGTCATACCGTGTCCCAGGATTCAGATTCACTTGCTGGGATCGGGGCAGGGGCTGTTGGGGGTGTTTTTGTCCCCTCAGCTCCCCGGGGCCGGTTTTTGCTGTGCGGTTTTTCAAATCATGCAGCTGGGAAGGCGGTAACCCACGGAAGCAGCATGCCCCTCACAACTCCCCTCATAGCCCCATCTCTGCCATTTTCCCTCAGGGCCCCATTCTCCCCTCACAACTCCCCTCTCTTTCCTCTCACAGCCCCATTCTCCCCTCATAACTCCTTTCTTTCTCCTCACATCTCCATTTTCTCCGCATAGCCCCATTCTCCCCTCACAATTCCCTCTGTCCCCTCACAGTCCTGTCTCTGCCATCTTCCCTTACAGTGCTGCTGGGACTGGGCCTTCACCCACAGCACAGGTACTTGCCATAAATACAGAAAATACTGATCTGGGAGTGATCTAGGAGAGTCTGGAGGAGGAAAAAATTAAATAATAATAATTTTTAAAAAGGGTGGAATTTGAAGATTTCCAGTCTTTTGTGTCCTAGAGGGAGGTAACTTTTCTTGGGCTGAATGGAATCTATATAAGTAATTTGTGCCTCCACCTATGCCCATGGGTAGCTCAAGAGCTGTTGATGTCACAGACTGAGGAAAATTTGCTGAATGCATGTTATAAAAAATAGGTTCTAAATCACATTTGCTGCCTTTTAGTTTTCTGTTATCATAGAAAATACATGAACAGTCCATAAATAGGAGCCATTGCAAGAGGGAAAGATGTTTAGTCTACCCTGTGCTATTCTTTTGGTTGAGGAGGAAATATTAGGCAGACTTTTTTCTTTTTTTCCCTAGGAGTAATTAAATATGCTCCCAAAAAGGTTTTGGTCTAAAATGCCTGTTAACCACATTTTTAGTTCTGTTTCATTTATTACTAGCCTCAGAATTCCAGTGGCCTGAACAAGAGGAGCTGAAATTATTTAGGGGATAGTATAAGAAGAGAGCTGTGTTACCAAAATAACTCTCTGCTCAGATGTTTCCTGTGAGTTTTCATTATTTTCAGATACATAAATATGTCCAAAGGGCAGCAAAAATTACTGCAGGGCTGAACTATAACTACGCACAAACCCAAGTTCTTATTCTGTTTTTAATTACTTGAGTGATCCGTACAATATTCCAACCCACCAGAAAATTAGTGCTGGTTTACCAGATATTCACTTAAAAAAAGAGGCTAAAATCTTTTCATGTTTCTATTCCTGATTTACAGACACAGTCCTGTTAACTGGGATTTCATGGGTATAAATAAGGGGGAAATTACCTCAAAACGATGCATTTCCTATTCTTGTTTTGGTGTGTCTGTTTCGATTTCCTGAGGAGCGGGTAAATTACATGGAAATTGTCACATGTAGTGATTAAAAAGCTTTAAAAATCAATTTCACCTTGCAAGCTGGTAGAGAGGGGTAACTCTGAATGGGGTTTACTCTGGGTTTGTGGAGCCTGGGCCTGAAAAGCAGGCTTATTTTATTTGTTCTTAGCTTAGTGTTTATGTTAGTATGGCTGTTATTTGCTGTGGTACTACTGTGAATGCTTGGTGGTCTTTGCTTGGGACCACTGCTCAGAAAAATCTTGCTGTTTGAACTCTGCTCCTGAGGGAAGATCCCTCCAATCTGCTGCTGACTTTGGCCCTAGTCCTTCAAATAATTTCAGAAAAGAAAGGTAGATCCCAAGCAGCCTCATTAGCGCCACTTTTGTTAACACATTTTCCCTCAGTTTTAAACCTTCCAACAGGTGTCTGGGTTTTTTTGTTTGCATCACTGTGGAGTATTTATTGACATGAAGAAATGCCTTCATCTCTTTGAGAGACAGGTTTAGTTTGCATATATTCCTGCTGTGCACAGGAACATTTGCTGCTGATTAGAGGGGTACAGCTTTGTTTGCAAAGCAAAGCGCTTGCAAGAGCAGATTTCTCCCCTTTGCCTTCTGGTTTCTCTTCCTGCCTGGAGTTTTCCAGGTGCAAAATGGTCTTCACTCAGAGAAAAGACCATCTGGGTTTTGTCAATGCTCAGAGGAATAAAACTTTGCAGCTGAGAGCTGATTTTAGTTCTTCTCCTTTTCTGCCTCGTGTCTGGAATTGGTTTTGTGGCTGTGCCAGTTAAGTTGGCAGAGGCTGCTGGGCTGTGGCTGGAGCAGGTCCCCACTCCTTTTATCCTGTAGGAGTGTGTTTGTTTTGTGTAGGTATGTCGGTCTGGCAGAGAAGCAGCATTCTCCTGCAGACAGTGACAATAAACATTGCATTGTGTGATGCTTTAGCTTCAAGTCCAACATTCTGCTTCCCAGCCTCTGCTGTCACCATGGCCCAAAGCAATGCTATGGATGAGGGAGAGAAATAATGCACAAAGGAGAATTCTCTGAATGCTATTTCTGTTGTGGATGCTGTGAACGTCCCTGGGATGTATTGCAGGGGTGGTTTTGATCACTCTGTGCAGTGCAGACCTCCAAATCTCAACATTTGTATGTGTGTGTCTCCCTCCTGGCCATGGAGCACATGGCAACCAAAAGAGGTTTCCCATTAGTTAGCAAGAGAATGAATAATTACGAAAGTGTAACACCTCAGTAGTGGCATCTGGGAGATTTTGGTCTGTCAGGTGGAGCACCAATGCGAAAATGTTTTCTGTGCTTTTGCCATGAACAGTTATTAGCCTGTGAGTGGGGGAGCTGCCTTGTTCTGGGCTGTAGATGTGGCCTGGTTCTCTGAGCCCCCTATTGCCAAAGAGGAGCCCCCCCTCTGAAGGGGAGCAGTGCACCCAGGCCTGGTGCGGGACTGCCACAGCAGCCCTTGGCAGCTGTGAGCAGCCATTTCCAAAGGACCTGAGCAGCATTTCCAGAAGGAGCTCCTGGATGGCAGGAGAAGCAAGGAGGCCTCAGCCTATCTGCATATGGTAGGTGACAAATTTCCTCAGCTACTGATATGCTTTAAAGATATATATGTGTATATATATATGTTTTAATTTTCAAGAATGCTGATTCTTATCTGGGGGTTTGTGCTATATCAGTTGTTTGTGGAAATGGATTTTTACCTACTCCAAGAACTGCCATGAATTTTACCCTGGCAAAGGGCTTAATAAATTGCAGGAGACAAGAATGAAGAGGAAAGTGTAACCTTTATGCAGAGCATAAAGGAATAATGGATATGGAATTTTTTGTTGTTGTTTTCCTCTGTAATGAATGTAAAATATTTTTCTCCATTACTAGCTGTTGCCTGTGGAAGTGAAAATATAGATGCAGGCAGGGCAAGACCATAGAAATGAGGAAATACTAGTACATAAACCCATTTGCACTAAAATATTACATTTGTCTAGAAGATAAGTAACACTGTGTGTTAGAAGTGGTAGCAGAGTGATGGTTTGCTATCAGCCCTCATAATTTTTCCCAAGCAGAGTGTTGCCTGTAGACTAAGGGCTTGATAGAGCCTCTCAGCCATCCTGGTGTAGCAGGAATTAAGGTTTTGTGTTTCACTCTTAACTCAGTGGATTAAGGAAGAGAAGCCAGAAAGCAGATTTGATGATGAATTTGCTGAGTGCGCACACTATTATTGCTGCAAATCTGTATGGCTTAGTCCACCTGAGAATTGTGTGGTCTCCAAGTGACTAACATGTGCCTGCTTGCTCCAGGGGAGCTGGTATGCTTAAAAAAAAATCAGTATTTGAGTTTTTGAAGAATTTTTAAGAGTCCCTCCTTGGGGCCTGTAGGGTGGGCAGTTCAGCCACAGCTGAGCTGGGTTTTCAAAGGTGGGCCCAGGGTTTCAGTTTCATTGTCTATGCTCTAAGTGTTGTGTCATTGTGGTTTGAACTTAAAGGGAATGTTGCTGAACATGTTTCAGGTTTTTAAAAGTGAGTTTGGTACTGTCATAGGGTAAGAAATCACTGGCTAGTGGGTTAGCCTGCAGTCAGTGCTGCATGGCCATTTAGAGCTGATGATGCAGCCACAGGTTGTTAAACAATTTTAAGTGGGCCTGTCTTCAAAGCTTGTAAAACTAACATTTAATGAAGTGAAACACATATCAATGGTAAATTTTGTGCAGTAGCTCAGCTGTATTGATTGCAAGGTTCAAAGATTTTCAGTATGGCTCTATTAAACACCTATAATGTTAGCGTTGAAATAACACTTGGCAAATGCCAACAAGGTTGAAAATATTTCCTGCTTTCCAATAATCTGCTGCTTCCCGGTCAGCAGGGAGGGGTGGGAGCTGTTTGGTCACACAGCAGTTGCTGTTGGGTCAATCTGGGCTGGAAAGAAAAGGGGTTCTGTGCTGGCACAGCAACAAAGGCAGCACTGCAGCATCTGTGGCTGCTGAGTGTGCAGGTGTGGGAGCTCTCTCTCAGCACTCCCGCTGTGCAGCTCTTGTCTCTTGTTCCCCGAGGGGATTTTGGCTGCTACACGTGGGCAGGGCTAAACCTGGGCCAAGTGTGACAGCCAGGGAGGAGTTTGGCCCCTTCATCCTGGTGCCTGGGGTGCTGTGGGTGGACATGCACAGTGGCCCCGGGCACAGACCTGCTGGAGACTCTGCCACAGCTCCCGTTTGGCAGAGCAGCTGAGAGCGTAATTTAGCTGTACTTGGCTTTGGCACGCTAAAAGCTGGCTCCAGCCCGGTCCCCTGGTGAGAGGTCTGTAATTTGTAACCACTCAAGGATGCCGGCGGCTTTTCCTCTGCTCCATGGATATAGGCTGGACTCTGCAGGCTTGGCTGAGCCGTGCCCTCTCTTGCCCAGCAGCGGGAAGGGAATGGGAAGATGTATGATCAGGCAGGCAGTACGGTGAAAATAAAATCAATACAGATCAACTGAAGAGTTTTAATCCTGCCTTGTAATAACTCCCTATCTCTCCATCCCCCATATTTGTTACAGTGTGGTGTTGCTGAACGCTGCTCGCTTGCAAATTAGAATGTCCCCGTGCCATGTAGTGACTAAAACTGTACACACGCACACCAGGAGTGCACTCCTTGCTGGGAGAATGGGGGGTGTGCATGGAAACAAACCCAGGCAGCTTCCAGCAAGGCTGGGCCTTAGGGAATGAAAAGTCTGGTTGCTGTTTGACCCTGGCAGCTCCTGCCCCGGGTCAGCTGGCATCCCACACTTCACACCTGGGTAGGAAGGGTTTTTCTGTAAAACAGCAGCTCCCTCTCCTGCATGCATTCTGACAACAGCAATTAGAAACATAGCAGCACACCAGGGAACTGCTAAATATAGAATGGCCTGAAGGGATGAGCTTATGTTTCCTGGATTTTTTTGCTGTGATTCCCTACCCCTACTTGCCTTATGGATGGTGCAGGAGAATTTAAAGGTCAGGTGAACAAACTACCTCAGAAAGTGGAAGAGGGGTCCCTACTTCTGCTACTGTGATATAAAGGAGTAAGGAAATTCCATTGGGAAATAAAGGGCCATTAACCCAAAAAGAGATTTAGCCAGCCTGTGGTGGATAAAGTTCCTGCCAATTCTGGGCTAAGAAGGAGGAAGCAGTGCTGAACTACGGGAGTGTGGGGGCTTGAGCACAGCAGGATGTTGGTCCTGTACTGGAGCTCTAAGAAGGGAGGATCTGCTGAGGCCCAGCCCTGACCTTACTGGGCCCACAGTGCTGTGGGACATCACAGCTCCTTTACAAGAAATCCTGCCTTTAGGAAATTCTTTTCCTGTAGGAAATGCACAAAGAGTGAGTGCTTTAATTCCTGGATGTCTTAATTCAGGATGAGTTGTTTCATTGCTGCAATAACACAAATTTTGCTTGTGCATAATATATTATTTATTTAATGAAGGCTGAATGAAAGAGTTCCCTCACTCCCTGTGGTATGCAAATGTCTAAGGAGGGTTTGGTGCTTCCTTCAACAGCTCACGCTCCTAAAGACTTGACATCTTGTTTATATTACCTAAATATATGCACGCTATTTCCGGGAGCTGGTGTTGGGTTTTTATGACAGTCTTCATACACAGCTTTGTTTTTCGCATAGGAGAGGTCACAACGTTTTGCAGACTCAAAATACTTGACACTGACAAGAGGAAGCAAATTTCATTAAATAAAAAAAGGGGTCAGCACTGCACAGGCTGATTATTTATAAAGAGTGCTACCAGTCAATACCTGATGGTTTATTGAACTTAATGAAACTCCTGTAGCCAAATGTGTATTTTAAGAAGGCATTTGACCTTGGGCATATATCCTGCTGGGGGGATGCTGTCTGCTGTGTCAGTGGTTTGAAATCAATACCCTCCAGTGCTGTCCTGTTCAGAGCTCATGTCCTTAAGAGTGATATTGTAAAATGTGACAATATTCTGCTGACGAATGGCTTGATACCTATATCCCTGTGGGGAAGGGTGGGCAGGGTTATGTGGTGACTCAAAAAATGCACTGATAATGAATGAAGAAAAATTCTGCTGGGGATGCCACTTTATCCATTTAGCGCTTGGAACTGCTGCCCTTGTGTCAACCTTTACCAGTGCTGTCCATGGGGATCTGAGTGAGACCTGTTTGCTGATGTGATTCACAAATTTCATGATATTTGTTAGGGCTGTGGAATTCATACTTTGCTATTCTCCTGCTTTTAATCATGGTAGCAGGGTGACAGCCCTATATGCAGAAATTATGCTTGTTTCATACACAAAATCAGTGCTCAAGTCTCACTCTAGGGACTATTGCCTATAAATAGTTTAAGGGTGAACATCAGGAAGGGAGAAGAGCTGCCTGATGCTGGACTAAATGGGGATAAACTGTCAGTGGCTGTATTTATTGTATCAGTTGGAAAAGACTATCAAGTTAGAAAAATTGTCTGCCTGTAAAGGCCAAAGCAAAAAGTTGAAGTTCCTTTTAGGTACAACACTTTAATTCACAGAAGGGGATGTACATTGGTGGACAGGCCTGTTGCTTTGCAAAGGGCTTAAAAATATTTAAGGCTCCAGACTAACTGAGATGCTGCAGGAACTTCCGTGCACAGCATCAGTTGGAGGTGGTTGGCACTGCTTATGGACTAGGCTGAGCTTGGATTTTCTGAGTTCCTGAGTTTGGAACTGGGGTGTAGATTGAAGTTAAGGTACTCTAAAAACTTAGTATGAAGTACTTTGACAAATCTACTTGTGCCAACCTAACTTGTGTTGGAAGATGTGTAGCCTTCATTTTCTTCACAAGGATATTACTGTCATACTGTTACTTCCCTGGAAATATCCCTATCATGGCTCCAAACCTCTGGCTGTGGAAATGTTCATGTGTCTCTTGCTTGATGCAGGCTGACAGGAAGAGATGCAATAAATGTAAGTGTATACATAGATGTGTAATTGCAATTTTCCAAAATAACTTTTTTAATAACATCTTTTAAATAATTTATGTATTAAAGAGCTCAGCGGGTCTCTTCTTAATATACAGTGTGATTAATTCAATTGAGGAAAAACAGTCATACAGACAGGCTTTTCAGATAATGAACAGGATACATAAAATATGCTCTGCCTCACTAAAGTATTATTGTCATCTGACATTTTTGGAAACTCTCATGGAATGTATTTTACATTAGCTTCTGGTAGTGTTGATGGAGTGGGTGAATTATTTCCTCTTTGTCTTGAGACTTGGGCTAATCCTCTGTGCAGATTTTTGGAGGTTTCTTTTGCAAAGTTTTGAGATAGGCACATTATTAAGAGAATTGCACACAGGAAAGGTTATCCCAGCAGCACAGGCAGAAGAGACACATCACTGTGGGTTAAGGCAGTAGACCTGTAAGTCCCATTTTTTGTGCTAATAAGAGTTAGAAGTTTGTTGCCTCTTTTAGTCCCTTGTACATTACCTGTGTAATGTTTTTTAAATATCCTGGGCCTTGACCAATGGGGCTGGCTGCCAAACTTGAATGGATCTCAATGAGACCTTCTAGACAGAAAGTGATAGGGACTTTGTGATGATCAATAGCTGCTTTCTGATAGAGGCTGGGGGTGTTTCCAAACAGAGCCATCCCAGAACACTGCCTCTGTGTGAGATGCTGTGTGCTTTGGTCTTTCAAAAACAAAGTGAAATGAAAGGAAATCAAGCCTCCTTAACCTGTGCTTTAAGTAATCTCTTGGCAAATATGGTTCTAGCCCAGACTGAGTATTTCCCAGGACTTGGGTATGGGGTCAGAACCAGTGTCCCTCATCTCTTTCAGAAACTTGATATGAGTAAATGCATTGCTGTGCTGAAATAAGAGTTTGCAGGCTATACTTAACATATGTTAAAACCCAACTTCTTATCCAGCCTGAACAATAAATGCTTTCGGGAAAATATCTTGAAGGGAAATCCCCTTAATAAAGCCTAGTTGATAATTTTCTTCACTGAGCTTTGATGTTGTTTGGATGTGTGTCTGTCCTGGACCATGTGGAGAGCATCTCCCAGTATTCTCTACCGGAAATACCAGTAAACTCATCTAGCAGGGAATCCTTCATTTTTCTTGCTCATTCAAAAAGCAGAATTTGCTCTCTAGCTTCTAAAGTCATCTTATTACAGAAGAGGATTTTCTACCCTGAAAGAAAACAGGCAGAAGAAGACAGAAGAGGAGTTGCTAAAGAGATAAATGACAGACTCAGCTTTAAACCCTGAACTTGCCATTTATTTACAGAAAATGTTCAGGGAATGCAAAGACAGGACATCTGCTTCATGTTATTCCCAAAGCAACCTGCTTATTCAGCTGCAGACATCCCCACCTGCTCCTCTAATGAGCTCAAATCTCACAATATTCCATGTTGCTTCCTTTGAACCTGGGCAGAGCTGTCTGAAGCAGGGGAGAGCACTTCCTAAAATTCAGCATAGAGAGAACCCTCTGCATATGTGCTGTTGGAGTCTCTCTGACTCCCACACTCCTGGAGTTGTGATGGCTAAATTAGACATTAGTGTACATGCTCCTAATATAGGATGCTGTGTGTGAAACTAGTGCAGTTTTGGGGCTGGTGAGGGGTTTAGGCTCTGGCCTTGAAGACAGAATTTTTCAGTGTGATCCTTTTCTAATGCAATTCTAGCATTTGACATTTACCACTGACTGCTTATGCAAACTAAGGGGTAGCAGAAAGATACTAATTTCTATTTTTTACCCCCTCCCTGTACTTTAATTTTACTGAGTAAATATCAGAAAGAGCTGCTTTGCAGGTGTGTTTTAGTACAGTGAGCATAACACTTGGGGAATGCAGCTGAAATCCTTGGCCAAGGCTGCAGTGTCACTGTGTTTCAAAATGCATATGACTTTGGTGGAAGCTCTGGACTAAGTGCTCACAGCATGCAGAGGTGCCCGCAGCAGTGGGAAAAGTGCTCTAAAATGGTGCAGTCATCTGCTCAGGCAACCTTCTTTGGGAGGAAGGGAATGCCCTTGAAACTTTACAGAAGTGACGGATCCTGGTCTGAGTCGCCCGCTCTGAAGGTGTCCATGGCAGTGTGGTGCCTGCCTTGCTTTGGAGGCTGGGCATTGAAAGTGGTGTTCCATTGTACCTGAACATTCTGAGCTGACTACTTCTGACCTGTACAGAGCAGAGTAAATGGGCCTGCGGGCGAGACATAATGGCTTTTGAAGACTCCCAGAAAAAGATTCCTTCTTGGGCAGAAGCATCCCTGGGAGCCTCGCTGTGTGTTCTTCCTTATACCGTGCTATTTTTTGCTCTCCCTGCAGTCAGATACACATTGTCAGACACAGATTCTCTCATTTGAGAAAGACCTTTGGTGTCTGTCTCTTGCTAAACATTGTCTAAACATTGTCATTAATGAGCCGTTTACTTGGTGTGATTCCTCTTGCTTTTTATCATCCATGCTTTCCTGGGCTAGTCTTGGCAGGAGAGGATAGGTCTCTGGATTCCCAGGAGGGCTCTGGGAAGGGTCCATTAGGGTGGGAACAACAGCTAATGAAAAGGAGTGAAAAACTGCCTTGTGCTGATACCTGCCAGTAAATATTCTCAAATAATTTAAAGAACTTTATCTAGACTCAGTGCACCAAGCCCTCCAGATGCCCTTCCAGCAGGAAATGATGTGTTCTGCCCCAAAAGCCCTAGGCTTTTGGATATGTGTGGGGAGCATTGGGCAGTCCCAGCCCTAAGCTAGGAGGCTCTGGAGCACATGGCTGGATTCAGGCAGAGGGGGAGGCAGCCCAGTGGAGTTGAGGGAGCCACTTTGCTGTTGTATGTACACTTAGCAGTGCAAAGGAGAGTTAGGTGTGAACTGGGAGATAGGTTGGGAGCATCCAACAGTGACTGTGGTATCTGTAGTCACAGACGAAAAAGAGAATTTCTGGAACTGTGAAAATGACTGCCCAGTGCCATCCCAAATATCACTTCCTATGAAGGAGACAGATTTAGTCTCCTGATCAAATAATCTTCCTGGTTTTGCAATCCTGAATACAGACTCTTATTCTTTGTTTTTCATTTCCCGCTAATTTTTCAGAGGATCAGGGTAAATATCAACAGTGTTTTTTGGTGCCAACAGAATTCTTGATGTGAGACTGGGATGTGCTGTGATACTGGTGGCAAACAGTTCTGGGTGTGATGGCTGAAGGTATCAGAACAGCTTTAGCAGCTTTGTGCCTCTGCTCTGTGCCAGGAGCAATGTGTTGCACTAGTGAACCTCTGCCACATGCCAAAAGCAAGTGGCAGTGAGACCATGAGCCATAGGATCATCTTTGCTGTGAAATCCAAAAGCTCTGGCAGGGAGTAGAGGCTTTTCAGAAAGCTTCTACATTGGTGCTCGGTTGAAGGCGTCTGTGGGATTCTCTGTAACAGGAAATTGTGTCTCCATGTTGGACCTGACTGGATGAAACCCTGTAGCAGTGGCAGACTGAAGGATGTGCGAAACAAATATGATCTGCAAAAAGCAACTTTAAATTGCATATAATGAAAGGGGATCTGCAAGTAAGTATTTCAGTACAGTGCACCAAGGGAATTATCTTCATCGTAGTGGTGATAGTCAGGTCCTCTGTGCTGCTGTCTCCCAGGGGCAGCAGATCCAGAGAACATAGCTGTAACTTTCTCTGTTGGAGTGAGCAGGAGCAAATTGCCTCTTTCTCCATAAGAAAAAAATTGGCAGTGGTGTTTGCCTGTTACACAGAGCTCGGCACTTGGATTGTCTCTAACTGCAGCCTTTCCATTTCTAAAAAAATCTCTCATTTTAATTAGTTTTATTGGGTTTGGCCAGCTGCCAGGTAAAAAGCTGGATAACACAATATTGGCATGGTGCTCCACAAGTCCAGACATGCTCCATTTCCAGTAGCTTTTGGAGTCTTTAGTGACATGTATTGTACAATTATTGTATATCCTGAATCAGTGTAGGCACCATAGTACATAGCTAAGTGCCTTTTGCAGTGCCCAGTATTAAAATTTGTGGTATTTAAGTTGCTATATTTGTAGAATCAAGTATAATGATTTTCTCTTTGTAAATGGAGTGGATTTTTCCTGTTATTGGCAGTTAGACTTGCTGGGGCAGAAAAATAGATGAAAGCCTTGAAAAGATGAAAAGATGGAATTACAACAGGTTCTAAACTCAGTTTAGCACCAACTATATATAATTATATTTAAGAAATAATAATAGCTGGAAACTGTGGCATGATAAAAAAAATATGAATCTTGCCTGGAAGAATGCCTTTGCTACTTGTAGCCAATTTCACATACTTAGTAACTTAGTTCTACATTGATTTCTGTAAATGGTACTGTAGCTCACTGTAGCATTTAGCACATTAAGTGGTATCGTGGCCCTTCAGAGGGTACTCAGGGCTCTGATAACTCTTCACTGGGACCATGGGAAGTGGTAGGCTGTTATAAAATAATTCTGCACACGCTCAAAACTCGCCCCTTTCTTCCTAGAAAAGGCCAAAGCACAAATACTTGTCTGGAACCTGGAGCTGGGCCTTTGAGCAGGGACTGGGACATGCTGCAAGGGGACATCCTTAGGGAACTGCTGATCCCTGCTGTGTGCATTGCACCTTTTCCAGACCAGCCCTTTTCCAGACCAACTACTGTAGTTTTTCCTCCAGTGACTAAAAAATTAAATATGCACAGCAGGTGTGAGACTCACCGGAGCACTTATCTGAGTGGGGGGTAGCACCAAAGAAAGATGAACAGCAAGCTATCAGAGTTGGGTGTGATTGAAGTTTTGTCCTCTTTTCTGAATGACCAAACAATTTATTCACTCCTAATTTAGAAATTAAAATTAAATTAGGACATCTTCAAAAAAATTACAGTCTGCTGTGGCTTAGGATTTTGTTCCCTTGTGTTGCTGGCTAACCTTGGTTGTAGATGTGATGTTAATTCTGATGTGTGCTGCAGGACCTCAGAGGATAATAGCTGCAAGTTCACAGTGTATGGGACAGACCAGTGCCCTGCACCTCTCAGGCACCTCCAGCACACACCAATCAGGCATGGCAGATGCAAAAGATCAGTTTGTGCCCATCTAACCGCAGGACACACTGTAAAATTCTGTCCCACTTAAAACAATCTGGTGATATCTTTACCATTATCTCAACCAGGCAATAGATTTGTCTCCATCTAAGTCTTCCTTTAGGAGCAACAGAGTTCTTGATACCTCAGCAGGCTGTTTGCAGATATCAGCTTTGTTTAAACACTGTGATAACTGACTGTAAGGGGCTGATTTAATTCCTGAAATATTCATGTTAATAACAATAACTTTTGAGAAACACATTAAAAGTCTGTGATGGTAATTTAAAAGAAAGGTCATATGCACCATTCCCCATTCCATAATGATCAAGTTAGTAACTTTTGATGGGTACATTAAATGATGCTGTCATCCCTGGGCAGATCACAGAATCAAAATAGGCTCTTATTTCATTCAGAGTGTAACACCTGCAATCAAATGCTCTTCTGACTAAAACAGGTGTTTCCAACAGAGGGAAGGTTTGCTGTTTAAACTGCATCCAGCCAATACTGTGGGTGTCTGCCAATATATAGCAACCCATAATCTATATATAAATTAAACAAAACCCCTTCATGACAAGAATATTATTAAAGCTGCAAAGTCAGACACTTGGAGGTGGAAAAAATGCCAGCATCAAAAGTTTCTTGGGTGACCTCAGTTTGTCCTTTCCTTTGGTTGTGCACATTCATAATGATGCAGTTTATAATTATATGGCCAGAAGTTACTTCTTTTTAAATGCCATATCCCCATATTCAGCACCTGGAATGCCCTTGTTCCTGGGGCTGTGCAATGATGCGGCCTTGGCTGTGGATTGTTGTTACCCAAACCAAAAAGGTGACTTGTGGAACAACACCAAACTTATGCCCTGGAGGAGAACATGTTGAGCTGTCGTCCTGTGGATTCTGCTGGAATTTAATTGTAAGCATCCTGTTAAAGCCAGTGTTGCCACATTGTGAGTGAGGGTGTGAGAATGGGGCTGCACACCTACACAAGTGCTGTCAGAAATGGGATGTGGGCTTTGTACACAACGCCAAGAGGAAAAATTGTGCTGGAAATCTCTGAGGAGTTTCTCCTGGTGTTCAGTGGCTCTGTGTCTCAGAGCATATGTGTGTTTGGTGAGCCCTGGTGGCTTTTAAGCTCATTGGAAAATAGTGCTTGTGCTTTCTAAGGCAATGTATTTCCTGAGGAATTTGGAGCATCATTCTGACAAGAGCAATGAGGGCAAGTTTCTCCAGTCTTCTGCTCCAGCATTTTAAACTTCTTTCTGCATACTTCTGATCCTAGGTACATAAAAGATTATTAAAAAAAAAATTATAGCAGAAGCGTATTGTGATGATTCTTGCACAAACAGTGATATTTGCAACTTTCAGAATTAACTAACTGGATATGATTTCATACCTCCTTTCACAGGCTTAGCAGCACTGCAGCTAGTGTCTGATGGTGGCTGTAGATCTCACTGGCCACTTCAGCAGATCCGTCCCTCCCTGATCTGCTGCTTTTGTGCCCAAATCCCTGCCAAGGCATGGAGAGCTCTTGGCATGACTGGAAGGAGCTCAGCCTCCACATCTGAGTGTGTGCAAGGGGCCATGTCTGCCATCTGAGGTACTCAGCTGTCTTGAACTTGCTCCTGAGCTCTTGGCTGTGTGTTAAGCCTCTGCCAGCAGTGCCTTTCATTTCTAAGTAAATGAAACTGGGGCTGTTCTGTGTAAGTCTGCTGTGCTTCAGCCGGAGCTTCCAGCAGTGCTGAGGGCATGAGATCAGCTACAAGATCAAGGCTGTGGTGTGTCCTCAGCTTATCTTTTCTGTCTGAATTGTCTCCCTTTTTGTTTTGTGTTCTCTCTTCTCCATGTTAGATCTGAGGGTTGACTTTGTAATGCTCTCTGTGCTGTTGGGGGCAGGGGGTGTCTCAGCAGGTCCTGCTTGTGCAGGACCCGCCTGCCTGTGACACAGGGACCAGTGTCTGCAAGGACTTTCTGATCTCTGTGAAATCATAGTACAGTATAGATATTGAAACGTGAAAGGAGAACTTAGGCACAGAAAATGAAGAGGAAATCAGCTTTTCTATATTAACTCTTCGTCTGCTGTGACTCACATTGTCTGTGCACAGTTGTCTCTTGTTTTGAATTTATTTGTTGTATTGTCAACAGAAGGGAAAAAGCTCTCAGTTTTATTCAGTGTGGGGTTTTTTGATAGAAGTGTTAGAGATGATAGATAAAGTTTAAATTTCTAGAACAAATGTGTAGATCTACACATGAAAAGTTCAGTTGTTTTCTTTTTAAATAAAAGTTTTTGTTTAATACTTGAGTTTACTCTTGCTTCAGAAGGCAAAGGAAATCCTGGTACAGAGCTAGAGATAGGGAGTCTTAACAGAAGTTAAACTGAAATTAGACATGATTTTTTTTTTTTAATCTTTTATCTCTGGAGCCTGAGAGAATGGTGCCTCTCTAGTGAAAGCATCACAAAAGGGAAAATTCAGCCTCATTGGAAAATATTTTATTCCTCTGAGACAGAAGGGAAAGTCTGAGCAGAAATATCTTTAAGAGTGTCAGTCTGTCTCTCTCTGAGCAGACTGTGCAAACCCAGCACTTCTAGTTTGGTTTGGGGGTTACTCTGCAGTCGTAAGCCTCTGGCAAGGTGTTGGTCCAAATGTCAGCAGACACTCCATCTACCCCCTTGAAGACATAGAGAAAAAGAGAAATTTATTTACAAGTTTATTCTTGAATAGTCCACGTACAACAAATTTAACAAGGTTGTATCCTAGCACAAGAAGTTTGTAAAAACTTTGAATTTTTGAAGTTTGCAGAAATGGAGCAAAAATGTGAGGGTTTGCAGATCAAAGTAAGTGGCATTCACCTCCCCAGGCAGGCTTGGGGTCTGCTCTCTCTGGAGGTTTTCCTCAGCTCTTAGTGGGTCTGTGCGAATTACCCTTCAAATGTGTTTCTGTAAAGGAAATATCATTCCCAGAGGCAGGATCAAGCTGCTAAAGGTTGTTCAAAGAAGAAAATAGCACTGGTTTTATTTACAGAGACAAAGCTTAGGCCATGAAGTCTGTAGCATCAGCTGGGTTTATCCCTGTGGTACCAGCTTGGAGCAGGGATGTGCAAGTGGAATGGGAAAGGACTTGGGTTGGTGTTAGGGAGAGTTATGTGTTCACACAGTCTTTGCTGTTATTCCCTTTAGGCTTGCTCACAGGGCTGTAATCTTGTAAACTTTTGTTTCAGATAGGAATCTAAAATATGGAAGCACATACCTAAATTGCACAGATCTGAAAACTCATGTGGAGTTTTGCTTCTCCAAGCTCCAATGTTGTCGACTCAGCAGAAAAGTGCTGTAAGTGTGGTGTAAGTGAAAGCCACATCAGACTCATGGTGTAAAGCCTGTGCTTGAGCAAGGTGTCTCAAAGACAATGAATATATGCAAGTCACACTTGCAGCTAAGGAATATCCTTGTAGAGAAGTTTATCACCTTCCCAAGCTCATAATGTTGATTTTTTTTTTTTTTTCTGGCTTGAACTGGTGACTGAAACTCATGTGCTTGCAGAGGACCAGCTTGCTGTCATCTCGTTGGCATTCTGGTTTGCCGCTTGCAATTAAATCTAAACGTTTCTATGTGCCTTCCCCAAAAGACAAGGACCTGCTTGCAATGAGCTTTCCGGTGACAGGGATCCAACTTCCCACTGTGCTCACTTCGACTGACCTTTGGAGCACAGAAGGTTGTGATGCACCAGCCTGCAGGGACCAGCACGATGTCTCTTAATTGTGCTCTGTAATCAGCGGCTCGTTTGCAACCCTCTGCAATGACACAGCTTTGTCCTCCAGCTGAGGGCACCACGGGAGGCCACTCTGCAAGCAAAAGCAAGAAGGAAGATCAAGTATTCCCGGCAGCTCTGCTTCGATGCTGGGAGGCTCCTTGGAGCTGTGAGAGGGACCTCAGCATGTGTTTTATGTGTATTGATTGGTAAAGGAGGCATAAAATACTGCTTAAACCTGCTTTCTCTTGGGAAGCTTCCATTAGCCAAGGCAAAATGGGACCCAAAGGGTTGGGGTCCTAAAAAGCATTAATTCCCTTCTAAAGATATGTGTGTGACCTTGGATTAATCCAGAGTCAGCAGAAATAGGCCCCAGTATTCCATGAGAGTTTGCAGGCTCATAGGAAAGAACCCGTGATACACACCACAATAAAATCTGCAGGGTTTAAACTGCTGAAGCAGGAGAAACCTTCATTGCATCATCAGTAGTGAAGGTGCTGCAAAGTTGTTCTGCTTTTCCAAAAAAAGGGAGGGTGAAGGACCCGTACTTTGCTTTGGATTAGTAAAAGTCTGTGTGTAAGCTCTGTATAGAATGAGGGCATTAAAGTGTTGTTGCACAAACATCTTTCACCCAAGCAGCAGTAAAAATGGGCTGTTGAAGAAGTGGTGACCACTGGGGATGTGACTTTGCTTCTTCAAGGTGTCCATGGTGCAGGTGCTGCTCTGCCTGGAGAGCTGAAAATGTAAGGGCAGAAATGGCAAAATCACCCCAACATAGAAGCAGAGTGCCATGTGCTCAGAGCTCAGTTGAACAAGACAGTGTGACTGTGAAATCACATTTTGGAAAGGCTGAAGTAGACAAGCTTATCCCTGAAACCGCTTGAGCCTACAGTGTAGGATAGCTCTCTGAATCCATCCCGGAATATTTACCTTCCTTAGCCTTTCTTGAACATTAGCCGTTCTCACACGAAACAATCATTCCCTGCTTTGATGGATTCCCCTGAAATAGAATCTGCATAAATGGAACTGCTGCAACCCTGTCTGGACTGAGACACACAATGTTGTAGGATGGAAAGGAATAGCTGTGTTTTTCTTCAAGGCAAAATTTATTTTCTTGACAGCTTTTGAAAAAAAAGGTGGTGTATGTGGAGTGAAAATCTTTGATGAGGAAATGAAATAAAAATGAATTATAGCTCAGTTGTTTCACTTTCTAAAGGTGAGGTCTTAAATTTCTGAAGTGGCCATCCAGATGCTAAAAGGCATAACTTTTACAATTTATTACAGCACATTTTCTCCTTTATGTCTTATAAAACACTATAGATGTTCTTGACCATACACCTCTGTCATAGCATGTGATACATACCTGAAATGTATTCATCCCCTCCAGCCAGGGGACCACAGGGCTGTGCTTGCTTTAACCTGTTTTACTGGTCCCTGTGATGAGCAGAGGTTGGAATGAGCTTTAAAAACCTGAAGGGTAGTGATGCCCAACCAGCAAAATGGTAAAAAGATCATGTAATCCATGTTCTCCTCCATGGCCTGGGCTGTAAAGAGGGCCTGGTCTCCTGTGGGTTGTGCTTCACCAGGAAAGCAGATCTGTGCTGCAAATGAAGTTTTTGTACTTTTTTCCTTTACTGTAGGGGAAACTGCATCTTGGTGTTGAAGAGAGTGAGCCTTAGAAACACAAGGAGGACAAATGCAAAGAAAGAAGAGTCATGAGTGGTTCTCTGCCTGGGAGGGAAGGGGAGGCTGAGCTGAGAAACCAGACTGAGGAGTGACTGCTCCTCTGACACCCCAGGCCTTGTTGTGTGCTGCAGAGCATATGGGCTCTGCATGAGGTACAGTCGAGGTGGTTGCAGCCCAGGCAGGGTTTGGCAGCTGCCGGTGTGTTTGTTGTACACATGGTGAAAAGTGGGCCAAATTATGAAAAGGGGGTCATTCTGTGCATGTCGTGGTCCAACCAGGTGTGTCTGCTGTGCTTTTGGTAGTAACCAGCATTTTTAATATTCTGCTGTACACATATGGCCTTACATGTCAGAGGAATCAAATAAATCTGACTGAATTGCCTTCAAAGTGATGCAAGAAATTCAGTGGGTGGGCGGAGCTCAGCACAGGCTGCACTGTGACACCAGTGATAGCACAGGGATCTCAGAAATAAACTTGTACAAGCTCAGAGCTTTTACATGTGGTAAATCAGTAATTTCTTACCTACCATAAGGGAAAGCAGTGTTCTATAGAAAATACTGATGTTCAATTTACATTCAAACATACCCATATTATATGTATATTTAATATTTGTATTTATTAACCAGACATTCTGGTTTATATTAAATACTTTAAACATACAGTGAACATTAGCCAATATAATAAATATGTAACACTTTTTTCTTACAATAATATATTGGCTATATTTAATTTACTACACTTTATCTTATTAACGAGTTTTAATTAAGCCTAGTAAAAATGTTGTCCTCTGTAGCAGTTTGGTAGCGAAGTAGGACAGGTTCCAGCAGTAAATGCATTTTATCCCTTTAGGAAAAAGGGAAATAAAGGTGTTTTATGCATTCTAGTGGTGAACACTAAGGACACCATCTTCTGGGAAGATCTGATGTTGAATTGGAAATCGAGCAATCACATTGTTCCTAAATAAATTGATCCTGCATATATGGCCTTAACTGGACATGAATCTGATTTATTGTGGGTTACTTTCGTACTTTAAATTGAATGTATAGACATTTTAATCAGTACGGGATATTTCTAGCATGTATCTGGGATAAGGTAACTAACAGGAAAAAAAGGAGGTTTCCCAAATTGCTGGTATTTTTACTGGTGTAAATATGTTATGGTAGATGGTCCACATCTAAAGACCTTTCAATGCTTTCAATGTAATGGGAATTTTTCCATTGCTTTCTCTGGCATTTGATTCAGGGTCCCTTTCCTTGGTATTTGGCTGTTAAGCCTCACTAAAGCTGTACAAAAGCTGTTTATTTCCATTGCTCCTTAGGCAAACCAACCTGACATGGAGTATAACATGATTCTGGAGGTGTATTTGGGTTAAACTGTATTTTTTTGTGTGTTCACAGGCTGCTCCCTCCTAGCCTGTGGATTTCTCTCACAGGACCTATTTATTGCTCTTGTCTAGAAATCAGGAGTTGGGTGGGTACTTCTGTCCTTTCCCTGCCAGACTGCTCTGGGTGGCTCAGGGTAGCAGTGGATTCAGACACCCTCTCCACTACCTCCAGCTCTACTGAGCTAAAACACCTGGTCTTAAATAGTGTGAATTACTATAGGAGCACATTTAGAAGGCTCTGAAGAAAGTCTTGGGTGTGTTCATTTTTTGTTATTCCTGCAGTCTTTTTAGAGATATAACACACAGTCAAGTGATGTGGGATCATTTCTGAAAAACTCTGTTCTCACATCTTCTATACAGATCCTTCTTCTGTATCAGGTCAGAGCATATATGCTATGAAAAAAAAAAAAAGTGATTTATTGGTATAATAGTGATTTTTCTGAGAAAAGTTAAAAAAAATAAAAACAGACAAAACATCTTTCCCATCTGTCTCCCAAGTACAAACTGTGTCTTGAGATATTGTTCTTTTTTTCATGCTTGGAGACAATAGACAGCCTGATTCCTTCTCCTGAGAAAAGTAATAGATTTTCTTCTTTTAGACTGGGACTGGTATTTGAAATGAACTTGGGTTGCTTGCCTTCACCTGTCTTCTGTTTGTTATCTCTTGAGCCTGCCAGTAAGTCACTAGAAGGGTTTTTTTATGTTGTGAAGGGATTTTTTCATTCCTTTCAATGTTATATGATGTCTTTATCATTTATATTCAGGGGAGTAACAAGGCTTTCTAAGAGCACAAGACCATGTTGCTTGGGAATCTCAGCTCTGCACACATTTGGCACACCTTTGATTTATAGGTAGAGTTTTAAATCTATTTTAGGGTGTTTCTTTTGCAATAGTGCAGAATGGCTGTCACCATGAAACCCAAGTCTTGTGCTAAGGTTTGTGGAAACAGGGAACCAAGGATAAATATATTTTACTGCTTATTGCTAGGGCTCTGTTCCTGTTTTGTGTGCTGCGCTCTGATCAAACTGCTGAAGGCAGCCTGTGTGAGAGTGCAGATGTAGTGACACCCTGTCTAAATTAGCATGTCCTCACTTTTTCTGGGGTCCAAGAGTGTTTGGGTAAATATTGTGCTTGTGAACTACAGTTGCTTTTGGTCAGTTATATTGATGGAGGGATGGATGTTGTCTCCTTGGGGAAGGACCCGTGACCCTCCCTGACTCAGCTGCATTAATTTGCAAAAAGTTCTCCCTCCCTGAGCAAAAGGAGAGTTTCAGACCTGACTCTTTCAGAACCACAGTAAAGAGTATCCAGATGGATGTGAGAAATGGGATAAAACCTGGCTCACAGCCTGGGATAACTGCACAGCAAGAATATAGCCAAAATGTCTCTCTCTGGCTCTTGTGACATTCTCTTGGGCCTTCTGGCTCTTTTCCCTTGCAAAAATCCACATTGTCCTTTCTCGTCTTTCCAACTCTTTATTGCTTTAGTAATACCGAAAGGATCTCCTGCTCAAGCTGCCAGACAGGCAGCTTGTAATAACAGAGGCACAAAACCAGCCCAAGAGATTTCCTGGTTTGACTAGGATTTGTGTGCAGGAAATCTCCTCCTGAGCCCATGTGAGTGCAGAGGAACTTTGCAGCCCTGCAGTCCAGCAAAGGAGCTAAAAGCCCCAACCACCCCGGAGAAGTGCTGATGCTTTTACCCTTCCCCCCCACCAGAGAAGGGTAAAAGCATCAGTCAATGTCTCCCACACCTCCTTCATCGGAGGCAGCAGCTTTTGGGTGAGCACTCAGCCCCTTCACTCTCTGTGAACCCTGGCTGCTATCCAGGGCAGCAGCCAATGTGGGACCAGTGTTCCCTGACTTGTACCCTCTGGAAGTTTGCTTGTTCTCTGCCTTAATCTGATGAGCTGGGTGTGGAGCAGGGGATCTGTGGATATTGCACTGCAAAGAGAAGCGATTCCAGGAGGTGCTTTGGGAGGGGCTGAGGAGTGTCTTCCATGGCATTTCCAAACCACAGTGCTCCCAAGCTGTTCCCGGGCTTATTAGCACTGAGCCCTCTTAATTCCAAGAGGCTGCTCCGTGGCCACTTGGGAGATAAAGGGAGATTAAACAGAAGAGCATAAGTGCTTGAAGATGAATCCTTAATACCTGTGATGAAAAGAAGGCTGGATTAAGTGAGAGTTGCACCTCTGTGAGCTTCATTTCAGAGCAGGGATAGCTGATCGCACTCTCAGCTTCCCCCAGCTGCCACTGGAAATCAGATAGTCCAGGCTGGAAAAAAGTTCAAGCCATTCTGGTATTAAGCCAAAATCTTTTCTGGAGGTTTACACTTTAAAAAAATAGTTGTGTAAGGGACTGAGTGGAATATTGATTAAGACTCTTAGGATCTGGTGGCAAAAGGATTGTTTGAAGGGGTGGCATGAATTTTGTAAACACACAAGGGTGAAAATGAAGAATCAGGAATGCTCTGTTAAAGAATTGCCTTTGTTAAAAGAAGATACTCCTCCCTCTTGAAAGCCACTTACAGAGAGATAAAGAGAAGTGGTAAAGTGTGAGCAATAGTCCTGATTCCTCTATTGCACTTTGAGAAAAAAGGACAGACCTTGCTTAAATGCACAGGCTCCTACAGTTGGCAGGAAGGGCAACCCTGGACAGGAGGATTCTCTCTTTCTTTGGGCTGGACTCGAGGCTTGTCCATAGGGATTTCACCTCCCGAAGGCATGCTGTGGGCATGGCTGCATGCCAGTGGCTACTGCAGTGGTGGGAGGGTTTACAAGAAAACCAAGAAGATAGCTGGGGTTTTGACGTCTTGGAAAGTCCTCCTTAGGAACAAGAAAGTAAGGGTACAGGCAGCTCGACAGGTGCTGCAGCTGCCCCAGGGTGTATAAGCTGATGCTGGGTACCCTGGCTGTCCCAGCAGGCAGCAGATGATCCATGTATGAGGGAAGGGCACAGAAATGGCTCTTTAAAGAGTTCCCATAAGTAAAACTGAACTTTGAACAAAGAGGTGGCCTCATATCTTCTTCCTTTCCAAGGATACTTGCTGTTTATTAAATGGGAGCTGACCTTAACCTTGCTTGTTTTGCACTGCTGCAGCTGATGAACGCATGCATCTTTGACCAAAGGCTTTACTGGCAGATCTGCCCTAGAGGGACTCTGGTGCAGCTTTGCCTGTGTTCTTAACTGCCTTACTTGAGCCTGTCTCTTAAAGTTTACCTGGAGAGGGATTTAAAAGAATGTTTTGGTGTGGCCCTTTCCAGCAAAATGATTTTGTGTTGCTCCTGGGAAGCCAATTGCCTTGATGAAGCTTTTGGAAGGAAAGAGGAGCTGAAGCTCACAACTTTTAAGGGACTAATGCTGCTGTTTTTATTTCTCCTGTCTTTGTTGGAGCTCAACCATCTTAGGATGAGAAAAAAAAACATTTTTTTCAACTTTGTCCAGATTTCTCATTGTCTGAGAGCTCTGAGGTTATAAGGCCCCCTGAAATGTGCCTCCAGCCATCACTTTGGAGCCTGTTTCAGTAACACACATGCCTGAATGGGCGTCAGTGCCCTTTCCCTGGCATTGCCTTCCCTGCAATCTTCACTGAGGTGCCATGAATGGCAACACTAGACAGAATGTTGGCTTTGTTTGTGCTGATTTCCTTATATTGTGGTGCTTTAGGCCTGGCAGCAACTGGCACATTATCAGCCATTGGAAGCCAGGAGATTCCAAAGGAAAGGGACCAGGCACATCCCAGCTGAGGGACAATCAGTGGGTTGCACCACTCTGCAAAGGCTTCCCACAGGTTTCCAGACCATTAAGTGCATTAAGATGACATCAGTGGTCTAAACCAAGACCCAGGGATTTTGGACTTTGGGATGAAACTTGGGTTTCTAAAATTCATGTCTGTGCCTCAGTAGCCATCTGTCCTCCTTCACATGGAGTTCCTGGGGAAGTTTGTTGGAAGTTGGAGCAGTTGGCACAGCCCAGTGCTGGGAATGGACTCTGTGCTGCAGCAAGAGTCTTTGATGTCTCTCACAGGTTGCTATCATGACTGCTGCTGCTGTCAGGGAGAAATGCAGTGAGCTGAAGGCACTGATCTGATTATGGTGACAGACTATGAAAGTAAACCTTTCTCTAAGAGCAGAGTTTTGGCAGTTGACTTTTTTTTTTAAGTGCATTCACAAAACTTGGGATATTGTACTTTATTTTCTTACTGTTCAAAGTGAAATGTTGCATACAGTAGACAACATGGATATGTAAAACTAAATGCATTATGAAAACGATAAATAATTTTGAGCCAAATGTATACCTCTTGAAAACTTTTTGAGTTTCTGGCTGGTTTGGGTCTGCCTGTGATGGAATTAATTTTCCCCACAGTGCCGAGCTTTGTCTCGGTAGCTAAAAGGTGTTGGCCAGACCCCAGTACTCTGAGCATTGGGGCTGTCTCTCCAGCATTTCCCCTCACCAGCAGCCTGGAGGTGGGCAAGAGCATGGGACACAGCCAGGACAACTGACTGAAGCTGACCAAAGGGATCCCCATTCCAGATACATCAGCAGAAAAAGCTGCGAGAGGGTAGGACAAGGGGAGGCATTTGTTATGATGTTGTTTGTCTTCTGGAGCAATCCCTATGCATCCTGAAGTCCTACAGCCCAGGAAGTGGCTGGACATTGCCAGCTGATGGAAAGTAGAGATAAAATATTTTGTTTTCCATTGCTTCTGTAAACTGCCTTTCTCTTGATCCATGAGACATTTCCCATCTGAATTTTTTCCCTATCATATCCTGCTTGGGGGAGTGATGGAGCAGCCCGTGAGGATCTGGCCTGCAACCAGGGTCACCCCACCACATACTGGGACTTCTCCCCTTACCCTGATGCTGGGATCAGCTTTGCAAAGGTAGCTGAATGACCTGAGATGGGAAATACTGGAGCCTGATTTCTCATAGATTTATACCTCATAGTTGATTGGGCTTTGGCAAAACCTTTCCTGCAGGACAGAAATTAGTAGTGCAAGAGCTTTTTAAGAAAGTCGATTTGCAGTCACTAAAGAAAGGAAAAATTATGAATTATATATGCAATCTGTTCTGCTGGTGAGACAGTGATGAGCTTCCTACAGAATTGTCTGTGGAAATCTCTTTGTCTTTTTTTTTGGAAACAAAAAACTTTTGGAGAATACTTTGGGGAAAAAAAGGTTATGACATTTGAGAGGCAAAAAGGAAAAACACAGTATAGTGATACAATGATTTCTCTTATCTTTTCCCCACAAACCTCAAATCTGCAGTGCCTGGGCTCCATACTTCTGCCAGCAATTTTCTTTCCCCTCCTATTTTTGCAAGAGAATTCTAATATGAATTTTGTAATTACTTGTGGAGCACAGGAATTTCCTTGATTTCCCCCAGCCTGTACTGTACCTGTCCCCTGCCCTTCTGGTACAGCCCCTCTCTGTGTTGTGCCTTGAATAACATCTAGAATAATGAGCTTTTGTTGGGGATGTGGCATTGGCTGGTGGGAATGGATTGGGGTTTGGTTGTCTCCTGACAGAAAACACAGAGCCATTAGCTGGGACAGACATGGAATTACCTAGTGAGATGTCAGGTGTGGTGAACTGCACCCTGATCTAGTAAGATTATCTGTAGAGAGGCTGTTATCCAAGAGAAAATAAAGAACATTTATTTGTATTCATATTTAATAATGAGCCATATACTGCATCAAATTAAACATTGATTCCATGTTGAACAGTCAGCAGGTACCAGGGCAGTGTGTTTAAGGAGGGGGTGTCTCTGTACCTGGGTGTTATTATCTGCTTGAATAATTTTTTGCCAAGGAAGTGATCTTTGAAAATAAAACCCAGCTGTCTGCTGGGATATGTGTCTGTGAAGGGCAGTGGGAGAGGGATGCTGCTTATCCCTGACCTGCTGGATTATATCACTCCTATTTCTCAGCAGAAATGTTCTCCCTTTCCAAAAGAGGATATCTCAAAGAAATCTCTGCAGAGCTCTGACCTGTGCTCCCAGTGGAGCTGGGGTTAGCAGCACTCCTGTTTCCAGCTGTGAGGAGTGCAAATGGGCTCTGCCAAGCCTTTCATATCTCTGCCAGTTTTGTCTCACAGCTTAGTTGGTTGGTTTCTTAAGATTTTACAGAGCTTTTCTTTTTTAAAGCAAATCAATGTCATGAGTCTTGCATTTAAATAAATGTGTGTGCTCAGGAAAATGCAACCAATGCAATAGAAAAGTACGATTAGAGGCAATTTGGGTAATTTTCCAGTTTGGGAGGGTAGAATCAACCCCCTCCACATACAGTCTGGGAGAGTATCTGAACTGGTCAGTGCTTTGGGGCACTACATAACAGGACAAAAAAAAAAAAAAAAAAAAAAAAAAAAGGTAAATTTTGTATCTGGATTGTATCCCAGTCAGTGTGGTGGGTTTGGGGAAGTGGTGCTTGTTTTTTTAGCTCCATCTCCCTCTTGAATGCACTACATTTGAAACACCTCTTGCTCTGACAGGTAAAATCTCTGGCACTCTGCTGCTTTTATTTAAACCTTTTTTTCCGTGGAGAAATATTGGAAATGTGCTGTATCAATAGTATCCAACTCTGTTACCATTGGGAACCACATTGTTAACAGCTGAACAGTTAAATCTTTCCCTTCTGTGCTTGAGAGAAAGATTATTGCTCACTATTCCTAATTACTCCTCTCCTCAGTACCTGCCATGGGGAAACATGTAAATTTGGTGGGATAAGGAATCAGCTTGGCTTATATACAGAAAACCTGAACATCTTGTGTCTGTATGAGAGTGAGAGCATCCTGGGGAGGTGATGCACTAAATTTCACATGAACAAAGCATGGCCAGCACTTGTGCAAGGGTCCCTAATCCTCTCTGGCCATGTCCAATGCCACTTTTGAGGGGCTTGCTGGAGTTCAGGAGCAATCGCAATCCAGACTGGATTTGCAGTCAGTAAGGGAAATATTAGAGCTTGCATTAAGCAGTAGAGAGTTGAGGTATGATATAGTTTGTCATGTTTTAAGCTTGTAACATAAACAATGATGGGGTGTTCTTATCTGAGTGCTTCCAAGCAAGGTTTTGATCCCACCTAGCATATTGCTGTTCCAGCTGAGGGTGGAGGAAATCAAAGATAAAATGCCGAGATGAAATGACCTTCCCCTCCTTTCTCCCTATAGATGATTTACATTTAAGCCCAGATACAAACCTAGATTTCATGGCTGGTTTTCTTAGTGTAGACTAAACCAAAATCTTGGATCCAAAGCTTGTCAGTGTTCAAAGTAAACTATATCATAGTTTATTCTCCTTTCTGGCAGAGTTGGAGTGAAATTCTCAGGCAGACATCTGTGTGCAGTAAAGAAAGCTTCATGGAAATATTGCTGTTCACTGGGATGTATATTTATTTATTCAAGTCCTGGAAATCTAGATGAAAGGGAAGACAGAGGGATTGTCCTAATGAAATTGGCAACAATAATTGTAATTAAACCAAAACTGTTTAGGTTTAAAACAGAATCATTTAGATTTGGCCAAAGCTTGGCATTGTTGATTCTCTTCCTTTCTGAAACTACAGATGTGTTTCTGCTAAACCATTATGTGTTTAGCATTGACTTCCATTAAAAACACATTGAGACAGTGGGAAGTTTTGTCACAGCAGTGAATCCCTAAGAAGAGCTCTGTGTGACGTATCAGGGCAAAATGGTTATTTCAATGTTTGAGAAGTGACAGCATGAGGCACACAACCCCCTTGGAAATGGGGAAAATTTGGGATACAAGGCTCCTTCATTGCCCTTCTTTACCCATTTGGTACTGCTGAGCAAAGGGTCATGCTGTCGTGAGGATTTTGCTGGAGCTGGGAATGGAGTTTCTCTCTGGCTCGGGCAAGGAATAGTTGATGGTACTATTGATACAGTCATTGCATGAAAGGAAGAGTTGGACACTATTGATGGCCATTGCATGAAAGGAATACCATAATTAGCTCCCACAGCCTGTATGGGAGTGTTGGAGTGGAATATGGCCCTAAACCAGAAGTGTGCCATCTCTGGTGTTAGGAAAAGTGTTGTTTTTGTTATGCTTCCCTTCCTCAGAACTCAGGAGAAGCCATAAGAGCTGTCCAGACAAAGGCAGAAATGGGGATATTTTGAGTGGAAAACCCTTGGCTTCAGATTTTATTTCTTCCTCTGTTGTTGAGGGTACACAGTAAATCTTCCCTGGTTATTTTCACCTGAGGCAATGATGCACCAGAGTGATGTGTTAAAGCTCACCCCAGTGCAACAAATATCCTCAAATTACTTTTTACAAGCCTGCTAATTTTCACAGATTTCTAGAACTATTGAGGACCAGCTGTATGATGGAAAGGGTTATAAACTCCCCCAAGTAGAGAACCCTCAAAATATCTCCAGTGAACAAGCAGACAGACCAATGCATTTATATCAGAGAAGTGAGACCCCTCACAGCTGATCCTTCATCAGCTGCTACTGGTACAGCATTGCTGTCTTGGGCCACATCCAAAAGTTTTGTAGGTGACCAGGGGTGGCACTTTGTGTCCTCTAGTCCAGATTGGAGATTTTTGCTCCAAGCCCTTTGAGCAAAAAGGAGATGAAATATGGTTTCTTTTTGCTCAGAGGGGCCCAAAGGTCTTGGAGGAAAATCAATTTGCTTGACAGACTTGGCAAGTAGAGCTCTCAGCTGGTGGCTGGCCTCTCTCCAAACTCTCCCTGTCCAGGGACAGGCAGGATAATTTAGCAGATCTTGTTGCAGCAGACTGGGATAACATATTCGTGGATGTCCAAGTGACTGAAGAGCTCAGTGCGTAAGCACTTGGGAAAACAAATCTGTTTGGTGCTGACTCTTCCCTCCTGTGGAGACAAGGAATGTTTGACCCTGTCCTGTGGCAGGCACCAGTTCAAAGTCACTTGGAAAGGGGGCAATGGAAAGCACTGGGATGGTCCAGAAATACCCATACCCAAACATTGATTCCTCTCAAAGTGCCCAAGATTTCCCTCCAGTCTGTGGATATACCATGACTGATTTGTTGTATCAATAGCCAGCTGATTTTTCCATTCTTCCTCAGTTTTTTTTTTTTCTTACTGCCTTAACTTTTTAACCTTCTTATCACCTCTAGCTGTGTGTTTTGGGTGCTCTTAAATGAAATTTCAACACTACTCTTTTTCAAGAGAAAGCATTGCTGTTACTCTAGCAGCCTTGCGGACATTCAGCTGCTATTGGTGTAACACAGCAATGGAATAATATGACTCTCCTTGAACCCTTCTCTCTGTTTGTTTTTACTGTCACTGTGTGTCTTGGGATTTAAGGATCTGTGAAAACCTTCCCTGTGTGCAGTCCCTGGGAGGAGCCAGTGTGTGCTGGCACAGCTTTCCTTGGTCTGGTGGAGAGTTTTTCAGTTCTCTTCAATCCCAGTTAGTAGCTGTGATAGGAAAACCAAACAAGGGGGGAAAGGGGCTCTTCTCTATTGCAGCTGCACCAGGTCAGCCCTGCCTTCAGCTCTTTGAACACCTTGTGTTGTCACAGGAAAGCATTACAAAAAGCAAATTTGTTGTATGAATGTGCCTGGTGATGTTGACAATGAGTCCTGTCTGGTTTATGCTGCTTTTGTAGGATGGAGGCTGCTTTAAATTAATTACCCTTTTGTTAAGTTTGTTCTATGGAGCTTTCATTCCCTGTAATCTGTGGGATCCAAACAAATGAGAATCCTGGAATATCAAAAGAAGGGTAACCACAAGCATTACACATTTCCTTTTTTAGCAGAAAAATGATAAAGTAATTCTGAGTATATGGGAATACAATCACAGAATGCAAATTGTAAGTCCTAAATGTCTCATTTCTAACCTGCATTTAGAGGAATCTTGTTGTTGTCCTGCTTGGGAGAGTCAAACACCTGAAAATTCCTGCCATGAGGGTTCCTTGCTGTGCAGCTCAGCTGCCCCTGGGCTGCACAGGGCAAGTAGGAGAGCTCTTTGGTGGGGTACTGCAGAGCAGGCTCTGGCATTGCACCTTTAAGAGCTGTTGTTGGGTTCTTCAGATCACTTTAGACAAAGTCAGGAGTGATTTAGCAGAGCTGATTCTGCCCTGAGGAAGAGAAAGGAGTAACTGACCTGGCAGAATTTTTTCCCACTCTCTTTTCTGTGATACTGTTCCTGTTTCAATCTTCTGGAACCCCAAACTGTGCAGCATTTTGCATCTCAGAGTCAGCCTTAGACAAGGTTACTGAATGGAAAACAAGTTCATCCAAGAGTATGGGAGATGAGTTTGCAGAAGGTGCTGAAGTAACACTTGACATCATTAACTTGTGTTTTTAATAATAGGAAATGTACCTGAGAAACTTAATGGCATCCTCCTCTTCCCTGGTAAAAAATGGCATAAGAACATGTAAGAAAAATAACTTCAGCCCCTAACACCCCATCTCTGTCACAGATGCAATGGAGTAACAGATTAACAACACAATATTTTCTTTAGAGCCTCCCTTCTCTTCCCATGGGCAGCCACGTGTCCCCCTGTTCCTGTATTACAGGGAGAGGAAAGCCCTTAGCTGCCACCCCTCTGGTTCTGCCAGAGCTGTGCAAATTAAAGAAACTTTTCTGTAATTATTAAGGAAGAGTTACTTACACTCAGTGACATTTCTGCTGCTGCTGTTAAAATCCTCTCCAAGCTAAAGTCAGCAGCTTCATCTCAAAGTGACAAACAAAACTGCTACTGAAGAAAATGTCTCCTGAAGTGTTGAATGTAAAATTGCCTAATGGTAAATAATACAGCCTGCAAAGTTATGCTGGGGAAATGGACTAAAAGGAGAAATCACATTTAATGTTCTTTGGGTTTTTGATCTTTGCAGTTAGAGGAATTGATCATGCACAGTGAGAAGGGTAAGAAAACTCAAAGGAGACAAACACCAACACATCTCAGGAGCAAAGAAGACAAAGGTTTTCAGAAAAAATGTTCTTTTCTTTACTTTCTAGTTGTTCTGCTTATTATTAGTTGTTTTGGTGTTAGTTTGTTTTTTGTTTTTTTTTAAAGAAACAATGCATTTCTTTTATCTTCCCCTCTTTCTTCCTTTTCATCTTCTTTCTTAAATGTCTCATTAATTTCTGCTGTGGAGTTGTGCAAGATGAAATGTTGTCAGCCTGTGCTGATGAATACCTCTCTGCAAACCTTACATAATCCATCCCAGCCCCAAATCAGGTTAGTGCAGAAATAGAGTTTTACATCTTTGAACTGCCAATTCTGCAGCAAAAAGCAGCCACTGGCATCGAGTGCTAGGCCAGGCTGTGCCAACACAGTCAGAAAGACATTGCATTAAGTTTTGGGACACAGAAATGAGGAGTTGCAGCTACTTACCCCATACCCTTTGAAAGTCCTCTACCAATTTATTAACTCAGAATCAGATGCACTTTTTTCATGGTGACAAAGGTGGAAAATTTCAGTATTTCCAAGACCGTACTCAATAATGACACTTTTTCTTGTTCTCCACTTAACTCATTGCTTTTCTTGGCTAACTCTGGGGCATAGCAGGGAGACTTCTGTGTAATTCCATTATTGTCAAGGGCCAGATTGTCAGCTGCATGTTTGAGTGGGGGACGCAGAATCAGTAGGGACCCACAAGGATTGTGGAAGTCCAACTCCTAGGCTGGACAGGTTGCATTTGCAACAGTGTAGGTGCAGTTTAGGCTGAGTCTATTGAGATTATCATCCTTTGTGTTCCATGCAGGAGCAGCTATGGTAGTTTGTGCATCCAAAGCCATCCAGGAAATGGACAAGAAAGGCTGACAGGGCTGCACTTTGATTTCTCTTGGTTAGTCAAGAAAATGTTTGCTGGTTTCACAGAATCCCTAGGGAATCCCTCAAAACCAGACAGGATGCTCATTATTTTTCACTGGCCATGACCACTGTTCTGGTTAAGACAACTTATTATTTCCATGTTTGCTGTCAGAGAAGGGTTTGCTTTGTCTTATTTTAAACCTCCTTGAAGCCTGTGCATAAACATTCACCTCTTGCTTTGTGGCAGGTAAACAAGAATTGAGCCTTTTGTATGCTCTGGGAATAAGATGGAAATGCTGCACTGAGGATGCAAGCAAACAAAATAGGATTATTGATTGATCTCTTGAAAGATGTATGTGTATTTCTTCTGGACCTACTGTGAAATGAAGAAATCTGAGTAAATGCACATCCCTGAATCTCTCCCTTCTGCTACTTACCTTAGGTATTTGGCTCCTCATATGTTAGGGCAGCAGCAGCAGCAAAATGCATTAAAAAACAGAAGTACAAGTAAGGGCTGCAAGGAATGAAAAACTCTTGGAGGTGGTGTAATCTGCAAAGAAAAATGTGTTGGAGTAAATGGTCCTCTCCCAAAATGGGAGTCTGGCTGCAAACAAGGGATCAGAAAGAAAATAGGGAAAGTGCTTTTCACAGATGTAATCCAGGGAAATCATATGCTACAACTTTCTTGCAGGCCAATTTAATCGCAGGAGATAAAATGTGTCCTATTTCTCTACAGGACATGAGAAGATTACTGGCTCATTTTTTTTCAGGTTAAGTGCATGTGCATAGGTGATACCTTATTTTCCAGATGCTTCCTGCAAGCAGAATTCTTGGACCAGCCACATGGTAGAGGCCTGAGGATGGTTCAGGAAAAGGGACATGTCCAGTGTGGAGCCAGTGGAGGTCCTGGGGACTGCTTTGATGAAGGCCTAGATTTCCAAATATTTCAGTTTTCCTTGCTCTGTCACATGCCAAGTGCCAGAGCAAAGGGATCTGCTTTTCTCTTGCCATTTCTCTATGTTTCCTACCTCTCACTAGAGAATTATTAGGTAACAAATACATAGGCACACATGCACAGACACAGATTCTCATTAATTAAAGAAGGACTAAGTAACCGCACATTATTGACTTCAGTGGTTCCCAAATGTACATCGTGTATTGCTTTTGGATCTGGGGGAGCTGGGATCAGCTTTGGATGTGAGCTTTGCCTGCAGGTCTTCTCCAACATGAAGGAGCCTTTCAATTAGAGCTGCCTTCAGTGTGGGATTATAATGTGATGATTCTGGCCTGCTCAAGGTACTTTTACTGGAATAAAAACCACAAGTCCTATTTTGTGATGTACCTGTCAGCTCCTTAGTGCAGGAAGTGGAGGGGGGCTGATGGACACCATTGGGATACTCAGAAGTTAAAGACCAATGATCTGTGTTTAAGGCTCAGGAATGAGGGAGACAGGACCAAAGAGAGAGTGAATGTGGCTGGTTCCTTAGTGCTAATATTCCTCAGAGAGTGTAAATGGGCTAAAGAGAAATTAAGCCACTTGAAAAGGAAGTTTCAAATAGAAGGATTACTGAAGGCTGAAGAAAGAAAGGCAGAGCTAGGCCCTGTTCCTGCTCCAGTCAAGGGATGCTAATGTGTCTCTTAGCTATTCAAAGCCAAAAAAGCGATAGATGAGGAGGCTGTGCCCGTTGGGAGGGATTCTCATGAAGAAGGGGAAACATTAAACCAATTTGCAATTGAGTCAGGCAAAAGGCATAAAGAAGAGAAACTGGAAATAAGAATGCAGTCATAAAGAGCAACAACCAGGTCAATGCTATTTTTAGTTTCCATAAAGTTCCGGTTCTATTTAGGGAAGGAAAATGGGGTAAATTCCTCCTTGCTATCAGGCAAGGATGAAGGAAAACTTGAACCCTTCTCTCGTACTTCTCATTTTCTGACTAACATCTGCCAAAAGGATTTTTTTCCATTTTGGTTTGTTCAGTCCAGGTCTAAGATAAAATTACCTGCTATTTTTGTGATATGCCAATGGTGGTGTTTTTACTCTTTATGAGAAGACAGAGATGGTCCTCCCTGCAGGCAGCTCAGTCTGTGGGACAGGCACCCATCTGGAATAACTGGGGATCTCATTCCCTCTTTCTCTCCTTGTTATTGAGTGCTTGGGTTAGTTTATTGCAGGTGTTGGGTAGTGTTGAGTTTAAGGTGAGGCAAGTCAAAGACTGCCACAAAAGCTGTGGTGAGGAGAGCATACAGCAGGAAATGGGAATGTGAGAAAAACAGGAATGTGAGCCTGACACATCCACAGGGTATTTAGCTGAGAGGGTGGGAGAAGGAGACTGCAGGACAGCACTGCTGCTGCGCTGGGCACACACTCCTTGGAGCCTTCCTGGGTTTTGCAGGCATAGAAACAGCTGAGGAGACTCCAGGGTTCCATGTCTCTTGCTTGTGTGGATTCCTCTCTTTTAGCATACACTGCTGTATTTGACTTTTCAACACAATAACTAACATTTTGATGAATTTTGAGATGAGAACATCTCTCCCCGTGACTCAAATGCCCGTCTCACAATGATTGTTAAAATCTAATTATGAGTAATTACCCTATCAGATGTCTCATCATTCATTCCTGTAATTGGATTTGCAGGGCTCAAAGATTTCTGCTGAAAGATGTGTAAAATTAATCAGGTTTTTGATATTTACCTTCAGAATGTTTGTGGTGAAGTTTTGAGTCCAGATGTCCACTCTGCAATGGCTGTGGCTGTAAGGGACACTGAGAATTTGGAGCACTGCCAGCATTCCAGAGCCATTTTTGTGACCTGCCTCGGGGGAATCCTGTGGTGGGCACCATCAACAGCATCTAGAGAGGAGCTTTCTGCTGGAGCTGCATGAAGCCTGTGGCATTGACAGCTCACCTAGGGCAAAACTCCTCCAGGTTTGGGCAGTGAATCTCATGGCAATGTGGGAGCCTTCCTTTGCTCCTTATTTCCATTTTTGCTTGAATTCCTGCTGAGCCTCTGAGTCTTTTTGCTTGAGCACATCTGGGTCAGCTTCTGTCCTCATTTGGATGTTGGTTCAGTTGTGGCTTTAAGCAGATTTTCATGAGAACAGCTGAAGGGAGAGACTGGTCCTGGGAAGCTGCTGGAAGTAAGAACATTTACAGATCTTGTGGGTTGCGTAAGCAGAGGGAGCAAAAAGGACAGCAGTCACAAGAACAACTCTCTTCCCTGTCTTGTTCAAACAAATCTCTTTTCTTCTAGGACAATGCCATTATTTTTTTATACAGCAAATCGGGCTGTTTTGTTGTTTTAATGGATTTACAAATTGAATTTGTTACTAGCAGTAACTCCGCCATTGTGACGTTAAATGGCAGGAAATTGCCCTGCTCTGCTGCAGCCACCTCTTATTACCTTTCCCCTTCTCTTCTAAGAGGCTGGGCTTTGAAAAGCCCTGAACGAGGACATCATAGAGAATCTTAATTCAGTTCAGTTTAAAAGCTAAATTAGAGCAATTGATCGTTTTGTTCTGATGATCACAGACTCCCAGCAGAAAATCCTGAAACATCTGCAAGAGCCAAGGGGGAATGGCTTTAAACTGACAGAGGGTGAGTTTAGATTCAATATTAGGGAGGAATTGTTCCCTGTGGGGGTGGAAAGGCCCTAGCACAGGCTACCCAGAGAAGCTGTGGCTGTACCATGATCTCTGGAAGTGTCCAAGGCCAGGTTGGACAGGGCTTGGAGCAACCTGAGATAATGGGAGGTGCCCCTGCCCATGGCAGGGGGTGGAATGAGATGAGCTTTGAGGTCCATCCCACCCAAACTGTCCTGTGATATTTGTAATTAAAAGACAAATCAAAGTCTTTATTTAAGAACATTGGTGGAGGAACATTTTGAGGCTACTCAAAAGAGATTTTCGCTTTTATTTTCAATGTTGGACTTGACACTATAGGCATGGTCCTTTGGCCTGACCTGAAGTATCTTTATCCTTAACTAATCAGACAACCTGCCAAAATATGCTGGTCTGGTTTACTTTATGATTATTAGTCATTATTTTTCTAAAGGAAACAGCTTCATTTTGAATAGATTGGTGCTGTCCGTAGGTTGCATATTGAGGGCTTTGCTTAGACAAAGTTTCCAGAGTTACTCCAGTGCAAGAGAGATTTCCTGAGCCCAGAGCCCTGTTTAGTGGCATTGGCAGAGCAGTAGGATCCTGTGAGGGAGACACATTGTGCAAGGACAGTAGGAAGGTCTGCTCCAAGAACTCTGTGAACTGAAAGCTGGTAGGCAAGGGACACATAGCAGAAAAGTCAGGGGCAAACTTCAGTGAAATATCAGCAGAACAGCTGGAAACAAAACAAAAAAATAGTTATGAAATCTTCCATAACAAATTAATCTGGAATTGTGACTAATGCATCGTTCTGGTACTCAGGGAAAGAAACCTCAACTTCAAATTTATTGTATTTTCTTTTACACATGTGGTTTTCATAGGTGCTGGAATGAAAACAAGCCTATAAACCCCTCTATATTTAAAGTTAATGACACAGAACTCTCAGTATAGCTGGCTTGCCAAGAAAAAGATAAATCACATTCTGCTCATCTTTACTTTTTGCCCTTTTCTGTGTTACTTTTGCTTTCTTGAGCAGATTTTTGTCTTCAAACCAGTTCCTAATAAATGTCTATTTGCAACATCAGAACTGCACAGCTGACACTGCCAGGCTCTGGCTCCACAGGACATGAACCAGATCAGAAATAAAACTTGCCTCTTAGCTTGGCAGGCTTGTGGCCACTTCAATAGGCATGTACAGCTGCTGACACTGACGGTGATTTTGGAGCTAATAATGAGCTCAAACAGTTTGTAGCATTTTGTGTGTTTTCCTTGAAATGTGCTATAAAAGCTCTTGGCTCTAAAATGGCTTTTTTTTTTTTCATGGGGGAAAAATACCAAATCTTCCTGTTGAAAATAAGTTGGTAGCAGGACCTGAGTGCTTCCTAATGACTGAAACCAGAGGACAAAGAAATCATAGTGTCTGCATCTCAGTCATCTGCTCCCTAAACAAAACTATTTTGTCTCTTGTTCTCTTCCATGGGTTTAAAATTTTTAAACTCATTTGACAAATCCAACCAAGGTTTTCAGGGAAGAAGAGCAGAAGTCTCACAAGTGATTAGACTGTTAAAAATTTCACGAACTGAAGCAGATGGAAGTAAGTAACCTCCTCCAAGTCCAACCCACATACAAGACTCCAACAAGGATTTTTCTCCAGACACGAAAAAATTTATTTTGGCAAATTTGATCAATGTAGCCTGGGGAAAGACTCCACTGATGTCTCTGCCAATCTACCAAAAGATACAAATTAATATAAACAAGATTTTATCGGGTCGTGAAACAGCCTGGTCCTAAAAGGTGTCTTCTGCTGTTTTGTAAGTCTCATGGTTTGGTTTTTTTGTTTTTTTTGTTTGTTTATTTGTTTTTGGGTTTTTTTTAATAAGTAGGTGATCTCATTATATTTTGGAGAAATGCAGATATTTAAGTTTGCAATGTTTCCTGATTAAAGTTACAAACCCATTTCAGTCTACCAAGGTTTCTATCCAACAAGCTTTGCAGGAACTGTGCCTGCAATTAGGATTAATATACCAAATGCAATGACCTCTGGAGCAAGCAGGGCTTTCCCAGTCATGGGCCATCCCTGTGATGCAGGTTTGGAGAGAAAAATATTTACTAAGAAGAAGGGAAATTACAGCCCTTTGCTGAATTAAAGGAACTGTGTGTAAATAAAGATACCCTCTGCACCCGCAGTCCAATTATAACATTGATGTGCGTGATCTGAAAATTACATGCTGTGAAAATAATCCCTAGTTACAGATCTGCCTCTGACTGGCTATCCTTGATTTCAGACACACATAGGATAATTGCATGCTCCAACAGAGATCTTAATTTGAATTATTCCAGAAGAAAAGCTTTTATAAAGCAGATTTCACTGCAGGGCACTAAACCAAGCCTGCGAGGGACAGGAAACAGAAGGGTCTGTATCATATTTTGTGACACTAACTCACAAGGTGAAACCCCATGGTTGAAGGCACGAGTGGGGTTTTTGCCAGGCCTTGTCTGAGAGAACCTGCAGAGCTCAGGCACAGGAGCATCTCAGGGATGGCTTTATGGGTTTGAACCACCTTGTGGCCTGTGTACCTGTAGGTGAACATCAAGCCAGGTGCCATGGCTGAGTTTCCATGAGAAAAAAAAAACAAAACATTAACTCTGCTTTGCACTAATTGCCATTATTATCTCTCTGTGTTTGGGGCAAGGGAAGGCTTTTCTTTCTGGAAAAAAGGGGTCAAATACTTAAATACCCTTAAAAGTCACTATATTGGAAAGCAGCAATAATTACAAACATCCCCAAACAAAATGCTGAGGAGTTTCCTTTAAATGAAAGCATAAGAAAACACAGTGTGCTCTTGCTGTCAGATATCACAGGGAAAGCATCTCCTGTAGGATTATTCAATTTTTGTGCTAATTCTGCAGGCATTTATATAAGTGTATCTGAGCTAGCCTTTGATTGGCAAGGCTAGGCTGAACTATGTATTTTCTGCCTGCAGCAGAGAAATCCTCGAGGAAGTAAATGCATTGCCCTGATGTTTTCTGAGCATTGTTGATATTGCCAAATTACACATTTTGGTGAACAAGATGAGAGTTCAGCATGTCCCCTGAGTTTTTCTCCAGCTCTTTTAAAGCAGCTGTGTTCCCCAGCAGGGACTGGCTGTGAAGTTAACATAGGACAAATCTGGGATGACTCACTGGCTGCTTGTTCCTGTGCATACATTGTATATTCATTACCCTTCCCTACAAGTTGGTTCCCGACCCCACCGTTCTGAGTCAGGCTGATGTTTTGAGATGAGGGAATTTTGTGGGGAAAATGAGCGTGCTGGTGGTTCCATGTACTGACAAAAGGCTGGTTCTTCCCCTGGCTCGGGAAAGGAGCTGCTGCATAACAAATTGCCCGTGTATGAACTCAGGAGAAAAAAGCATGGCAAAAACCTAATGAAACTATTCAATTCACTGCTTTTATACACAGGCCTGACTCAGTGTGGATGTTCAAGTCTTAAAAGCACAGGCTGAGCTACTTGAAGCATTCGATTGTGATTCAAATTAAAATAATAATTTGAATAAATAACTCCAAAGTTGCAACCTGGTCAAGCACTAAGGCAGGACTTGAAGCTGCCTGAATCTCTGTGTGGGATGTGCCTTCCCATCTCCTCCGGGCATAGTGTTTCCTCTCTCTGTGGAAAACCACTCGACAGCAAGCATCCCTGGGGCAGAGAACATTGGTTTGCTTTATTTAAAGCAGAGATCAGTGGGACCTCATGGAAGGAGGGGGAAGCTCCTTCCCTTGGAGATTCATGGGACTTATTCAAGAGTGAGCAAGAAACTGGGAGATTGCTGGGAGGTGCAGTGCCAGTTTTGTAAGGAATGGGTGAAATTTCCTGCTGCTGGGTAGGAGTTCTGTGTACGTGCCTGGTCTTTCAGGAGATAATGGAGGTGACTGGGAAGGACAAGCTTCTAGCACAGAGGAGAACTCAAAGCTCCTGCACCTGGGTGCAGGACAGATCTGTGCTTTTTAATGTGTCACCTTATCTTGGGATAGGGCTGATCATTTCCCCTTTGTGTTTCCCAGGGACACTGCACTGTGATCAAGGCTGGGCTCAAACGCTGGAGTCCTGTTTGAACTTGATCCTCTTTGAACTGTGTGACCTCTAATAAAAGCTGGGGAAGTTTAGAGAGGAAAACAGCTTATCTTTTCCTTCTCCTTGCTGGATGGATGCCCTTATTTTGTTTCAGACCATTTAGCTTTATTTTTGCCAGGGAAAGGTTATTTACCCAGCATTCAAATTGGTCAGCTAATTAATTTTTTATATGCAGGAGATTTGAATATTTCTCTTTGAAATGCCATAACAAATCACTTTTTTTTTTTTTTTTCTCCTCCTTCTGGGCAATGTACTTGGCTCTACAGTCATGACCTTCTCTCTAAAGTTGCATAGAAAAATAACCCAGGAGCGATCCCCGACTCATGGGTGTCAGGTGGGACTGAGAACAGATGGGACAGTTTATGAAGAAGTTTCTATTACTGATACTGAAAGGGGCATCCCTTTCACAACAGTTCCCAGTATCCACACACAATTTTCAATACACTCAGTATTCAGCATGTGAAGTATCTGTGCCTGGCAGAGCACCCAAGGCTCTGGCAGTGGTCAGAGGGGAAGCCAGGGGCTCTTCTTGTTTGTTGTAGTGTCCTTGTGGGTGTGCAGCCTTGCTGCCCTTGCAAATTTGCCCCTCATTGCTGCTGCTCTAAACTGGAAATAATCCCTGGAATCCATGGACTTCACAGAGCCTTTGGCTGAGGATGAACTGCTGGCACTCCAGTGCAGTGATGGTTTTGTGTCCTACTGATACCTCTGGTGGAGCTTTACCAGGTACAGGAGTGTTGCTCTTTAGGGCAAGTTCTGTGTGATGCTGAAATTAATTAAATGTAGAGGGATTTTTTTTTTGTTTCCTGTATATTCTCCTTCAGGCTTGCTTCCTTTTCTTGCCTGTATGAGGAATGTAGAAAAAGCAGTAGCATGGTCTTGCTCTCCTTGTTTTCTACCAGACTGCAGAATGCCCCTTTCTTAAAAACCTTTTTGGTTGAATTTGGCCTTTTCAACTTCTCTTGCCTTCATTTAATATTAATCCCTAAATAACTTTTCTTTAGATGTTCTCTGACAGAGTAATTTTATTTCACCCAACACCCTCTATTACATTGCTGTTTTCTGAGTTGAGACCTGCTGGCTCCAGGTTCCAGAGTGAATAAATGAAGGTTCTCTCACTCTGTGCTTTGAGATGCCATTCCTCCCCACAGCCTGCTCCCCCAGACAATTCATTTCACACATCTCCACATGGAATTTGGGAGCTCCTCTGCAGATCAGCACTTATTTATTGCCTCATGTCCTGTTGTTATTTTGATAGACATGCTCTGGTGTCCTGCACACCTACCCCAGGTATCTTCTGCTCCCAGTTTATTACTCTAAGTGGTGTTTCCCTGGGATTTTACAGCATTCCTCTCCTCTTCCTGAGCTGCAGGTGCTAGGGCAGCTGTTCCTCATGGAAAGCAATGGGATATTGGTGGCTGATGTTAAGGCAGCAGAATATCAAGAGCATCTTTGTATAAGAACAAGATGAGCAAGACGCTTTGTAAAAGTGCCCGTGTGACTTAATAACCCGCTCTGTTCAAAAGCATTTGGAAGCCAGTCCCGTGATTTTTAACTCTTTATATCATTTATGTGGATTTGTTGGTTGTATTTGGTTATTCTAAAAACAAGAGAAGACCTGGGGGTAACGACCCACGTTTGGAGGACCTGAGCCCTGGTAAAACCAGCCCCTTGTTTTACCTTTGCGGCTGTTTCACATCGTCAGCCCAGAAGCTGTAGCACTGAGCAGACAGAGCACAGGGACTCCCACCTTTGTGGGGTGCAGCAGTGGGTGTCATGGATAGTCTGGGTTTTGTTTGTTCTAGGGGCAGAGCTCACAGTTCTGAGCTGTCCCTGTGCCTGGTGCAGGAGTGTGCAAACATCCTCCCCCGGGCGCCAGCACACTGCAGCAACACAGCTTTGTCACCGTGTCAGAATCCAGCGTTAATATCTCCAAACTCTGGCAATCTACCAGGAAATTTAATGCCATCCCACCACAACAGAAATTTTGTATGCAGACACACGCTTTCCTAGGATATAATTGGTCCTATTGCTCTACTTTCCAAATACTGCAGTCAAATACATTCTCCTGGAAAAAGAAACTGATGAATCTTCAATAGCAGGAGAGGCTGAGCCCATCAACAGACTTTTAATGAGTATCAGGCTGCATTTCTCCTCTTGCAGGGCTGCTCAAACACAGGCTTGCCCAGGGGGGCATTCAGGATCCAAGACATCCATTTAGAAAAATGGGTTTGTGGTACCAGGAAATGGAGCAAAGTAGAAAAGAAAGGAAAAACTGGTGCGTGAAGCCCCTGCTGTGTATTCAGAAAGGAGCTTGAAGGGATACAGCACAGGGAAACTGGGAGCTCCAAAGGGAGCTTTCTGTGTGCTGGAGCCTCCTTAGCAGGGCTTGTCACAAATTTGTATTTTTAAAAAATACTAAGCCTGTTTTTCACCTTGCAGCCAAAAATCTCAGGTGCTGTGGCAGTATAAACAAATTCAGTTCAGTATTTACAACCCGTCTCTAGTCAAATGTTTATTTCATAGAAAAATGGCCTTACAAATCTGGAAGTACATGGTTCATATAAATGTGGTCCTGTGATTTTAAAGCCTTATCTTTAATTTGAGTTTTTCTAACAATCTCAAAAAGCTCTTATATTTAATCTCACCATATCTTGCTTTATTATGTGCCTTTGTGGTGGTGTTCAATTTGTATCTATGCTGGGAACAAAGGGAAGTGTTGGAAAATGTGCCCAACACAGGAAAGTTCTGGATGCACTTCCAGGTTCTCTTTCTCTTCTGAGCACTGTGTGCTTGTCACCACCTTTTGCCTTTCTTGCATTTTATTTTGTACTTTTACTTACCGCCTAAAAAATTTCCATGGATCATTTTTTGACTACCCAAGTCACAGAGGTAGCTTGGTTGGACACCCTGGATACATAAGGTCAGTAAGCTCCCAAAAATGCTGCATGAGCCTACAAAGTGTCCATGTAAAGCTGGTCAGAAAGCAGACATGCCTTGGAGCTCAGGAAATTGCACCATCAGTCAAGGAAAAACAGCTCCTAAAATATTTTGTTGCTCTTTTATTAATTCAAATGTCATCTCTATTTTTAATTCACATATTCCCAGCTAATGTTTAATTAGGACAGATATTCTGGGGTTGCTGTTTTTAATTTTCTTCTAACTGTGCTTCTACTTCGGTAACAGTTTCACTGCAGGTCTTACTTTCACAATTGATTGGAAAGGTTTATTTTCCTTTAATGTTTGTCTTTAAATACTTGGTCACAACAGGGGCTCTGAAATGTGTATTATCTTGGATTGTGGGATGAGAAACAGTCTCCAGTGCTGGATCCAGAGGGTGATCTCCTGCTACACACAACCCCAAACACACATGTGCTCTCACTATTTTAGCTGCTTGTCTTAAATTACTATTTTTACCATTATTTTGATCATTACAAAAGTACAGATATCCCAGGAGCCACACAAAGCAGCCATCAGGAAAACACTGACTCTTTGGTATCAGCTGTATCAGAGTCCTGTATCTTTGGCATGGAAAGTTACTGCCACCACTCAGAAGGCTTTTTCCCCTATGAATACGGAATAGGAAGTTAATGGGTTTTGAGCTCCTAGCCAGGGATTCATCCTGGTCTGCAGTGGTTCAGTGAGGGGAAGATTTGTCAAGCCACAAAATGGCAACACTTTGCAGTAAAACTGGAAGAGAACCCCCAACATTCATATAGATCACAAATTTTCAAATCTTACTCATGATAGCTTTGTCTTTAACAGAACTTGGGGTAGGGAAACAAGACATTTCTTAAGACTTGTTTTCTTGACAAATTTTTGGCCTTCACCATTTATTGTGGTGTTTCTAATGGCAATTTCAAAGGCAAAAATATAATTCAATATTAAAAACTTGGTCAGCCAACAGTCCAAACTATTCCCTGGGTGACTTTCATGGTGTTATGCCAGGAAAAAAATCTGATTAGTCTCAAGAAAGGATAAAATCTCCAAAGGTCTCAGGCCTGTTACCTCACTTTACACTTGTTTGCAACTCCTCCAAGGTCTTCCCTTCCTTAGTAGTGGTTTGGAAAGTTTAGGCCTGGGTGGAAAGTGTTTGTCCCTCGGATGGTTGGGTTCCTCTCTCCCTCCCTGGGCGTGAGGTCACCGGGGGGAAGCTCAAAGCACTGTTTCTCCTTTCATCCCCATAACCCTGCGTGGATATGAGCTTTTCCCACCTTTAGACCAGAAAATTGACAGCTTTGACTGTGCCAAGCTGTGGCACCTTGCTGCAGGCTTGTCTGAATTCCAGGGTCAATGTGGTTGTGAAGACAAAATACTGAACAAAAAGGAACTTTCCCCTTGACATAACTTGGAAAGTGTACTTTAGGTGCTTAATTGGGATCAAACAAGGTAGAAATTACATCAGAAAAAATATTAATGGCTGTAGAGGCCACTATAATTTTTGCACACATTGTCTGCAAACGTAGAGCAGCTGTTTTGTTGCCCAGGTTGTGTGTACCTCGTGTCTATTTGCATACAGATTTGGCAATGTAATTGTGTACTGGCTCATGGAAAGAGAAACATGTGAGTAAATCTGCTTCTGTATTTCAACTAAAATTTAAATCTCCCATTTTACAGCAGAAGTTGATTTTTTTCATTCCACACAGCATACTTGGCCAGCTAGAAGCCTTGGAGCCAAATTCTCTCTGTCCTAAAATGTAGACACTGAGCAAACTGAATGAATGAAGGTCAGCTCACCTATAATTCAGCATTTAACAATATGCTTTGCATAATAAAAAATAATCTGCAAGTGAGGAAATCATGAAGAAAACAAATGCAAGTGCATCCACCGGAAGTGATGCCCGTTTTCATTGCCACCGCAGTGGATCAGGACTCAAGGAAATCACAAATACACTTGGAAAATTTCCTCTCCTTGTCTGCCCTACTTTTTTGTTTCATCATCCTTGAAAAGCCTCGGCATCAGGCTGATTTTGGAGGCACTTAGCAGCCAAGGATTGGTATTTGCTAGGGAAATATGCTGGGGAGAGAAGAAGCTGAGTGGTTCTCTTGAAATTCTCTCCTGAGTTAGGGTTTCTGTTAGAATCATGATCTGGGTCTGAAATGAAGTGGAAAAAAAAATGGATTACAGGACAAAGGTGCCAATGTGAATCTGCAGAATCTCTTTAAGCAGAGAAAGCATTGGAAATGTATGGGGGGGGGGGTTGTTTGTTTATGGGTTTACTTGTTTTTTTCTTTTTTTGTGTGTGTATGTTTCCCATTAATAATAAGTATCACTCTCATCATGGTAGAGATGTCAAATGAATGACAGGCAGGAGATGAAAAAAAAATAAAGGCAGACTAGGAGTGTTAATTAAAACAGGATTTGGAATAATCAGGAAGCTCTTTCATATCGGCTGCACATGAACCTTCCCTTAAGACCCATTTTGGTTTGATTTACATGACTATTGGCAACTACTTATAATGCATATTTCACCGTGATAAGGTACCTGAAATTTGATCAATCTGTGATTAAACTGTGTGTTGTCAATAGTCTGAACTCACCAACTTGACGTGAACATCTGTGTGCTGAAAATTAGGGCTTAGGATTTGGGAATGAGTGGTTTACAGTCCTTCTGGGTCCCTTCTAACTCAGAATATTCTGTGATTCCGTGACTCCCTGTCTCCTTGCAAACCTGAGAATGGAACAACTGACATCCCAAAAGCTGCATTTCATTTCCTTGGAATTATTTAGCAGGTTCTAGAAGAGGGTGACAGCCTTAACTTTTAGGGAAAAGAAACTGCATGAATATTTACAGGCTTGCTGGGGGAAAAAATATCTAATTGGTTGTTGAGTAGAATTTGATCCCAAATTGTAGAGGCTTTGAAGTCTGTGTGTGTACAAACACACAGAGGTTTGTGTGTGTACAGATACATAGAGATAGAGCCATAGAGAATTTGGAGTGGTGTGTGTGCAGATCCTATAGGTGTGTGTTTGTGTGCAGGTGTGCCCACATTCCTGCAGGATAAATCCTATTTATCATTTCAATATTTAATGGAAGTGCTTGTGCAGTTTCACATCAGCCCAGGAGCCTCCTTTGATCTGAGAGCTGCTACCAGTTGTTGGGAGTTGTTTGGGAAGCTTTGTGAGCTGTCCATATCAAGCGACGATAACTCAGGCTTATTTTTGTATCATCAGAATGTTTAAGCCCTCAAGTTCTGTTAGCTGGTGTTTTGTTTTGCTTTCCCCAGATGAAATCCCCCTTGAAAAAGCTAATTTAGCAACTGAAGTGGATCATTGTACATAGCATTAGAGTCATCAGTGGTAATAGCAAATGGTAAAGCTGGAATTCAGGCCCTGGTTTCCCTTATGGTTTGGTTTATTTTACAGCACCTGCAGAAGTTCCTCTCTCCCCACACACAGCCCTGGTGAAGGAGCAGAGTTTTGTCAGTGCTGGCAGTGCTGTGGCAGCAGCAGTGCTGGGGAAGGCAGGAATTGGCATCAGCCCCCAGTGACTCTTCAGTGAGAGGTGCTGGCTGGAGCCTCCCAGCCAAGTGGCCTCGGGGACAATAATCCCCACCCTCTGTTCTGGGCTTCCAGTTGAGATCCAAACCCAAACTACAGAGAATTTAAAGTGTTTTCTATGGCTCAACTTCAGTTTTACAGCTACTGCTGTGGTTTAACAGCAAGTTAGGAGCTAGAATATAAATACTGGCTTTTCCTTCCTGGAAACACGTGCACTTTGATAGACTAATATAGTTTTATGGGACAAGAGTTTGCATATTCTTTAAAAAAGGAATAAACTGGTTGAATAATTTCATCTTTCCCACATGGGAAGGCCTCACAGTACCAACCCTGGGTTGAACAATGTTCTCCAGGGGCCAACATCACACCATGGGCATGCCTGGAGGAAAAAGCTTTTCCTAAATAGGAAAAACCCTAAAATCCTGGTAAAGGTTGGGAAAGAAAGGGAGACATCAGTACTTCATTCTCATTTTCCAAGGAGTTTAGCCAGGAGCAGAAAGCAGCCAAATGCAGTACAAAATGCTGTAAGAGCACTTGGTAATCAAAGTATCTCAGATTTAAGAAAAAATGTTGCAGGATTTCACCAACCTATTTTTTACCAAACAACTCTCCACGGTGTTTGTTGGGTGGAGTTTGCAGGATTGCATCCTTTGGTGTTCTCAGTACTGGAAAGACTGAACTAAAGGCACGTGAGGTTCTTGGCACAGGAATCTCCTATGGTATTTACAAACCCATCTCCTTTTTGAGCATTTCTGTTTGTGTGGTTTTTGGAAAAGTGTTGGTGATATCCAAAACACTGTATTGGCTCTTTACTTTGCAGAATAGCAACATCACAGAAAATGTGGTAAGCCCAGACAAACAATCTTAATAATTACAGATTGATTCATCTGCAGTGGGTGAACTGAAGAGCCAAGGTAGGAGGCTTTAGTAATTACTTGAAACACTAAAATGCAAAAGCTGTGGCACAAACTGGCACACGATGCCTGAGTGACAGAAATCAGGGGAATGTATCCAGTGGGTTTTCTGTTTTAAAAACAGCCTGCCATTGGTGGTGCTGGTGAACTCAAAATTCCCAAGCAGAGATCATTAAAAAATTTAGGCCAATCATATTTAAAATGGGTTCTAACACCCAACACTTTGGTTGCTTTCTGATTCTCTCAGTTTGAAAATGAGAACATTGTGCTTCCAACAAATCTGGGATTATCTCAGTCTTGTTTGAGCTGGTGAAACTATGGACGAGAGTTTAGGCCTCATTTTTCACCTTCTGTGGGGGTCCTGCTTTGGGTTCTGATGCAGGGGATGTTTATTATCAAAGGAAAAGCAAACATATTTGTTTAGTGCACTGAGACAAAGAACAGACTGCCTTTTCCTGATCTCTGGACTACCAATTTGAGCAGGACAAATGTGTCCCTTCTCATTGCCTTTACCCAGGGATGTGTGACAGGAAGGCAAATGCAAGGGGACTGAAACCAAATGCTGATCCCAAAGATCAGCTGCCTGTCGTTTCTGCAGCACTTCAGAAATGCACAGATCTATATTTATTTATTTTCATAAATTGCAAATTGTGAACTCTGCCTTAATCCAACACAGTTCTAAACACACTCCTGTGGATTTTTCCTTAGCCCTGTGTGTGATTTTTAGCTGAGGCTATTTCCCATTCCCTTTCCTGTGTCTTCCCTCTCAAGCATGCCTGTTGAAGAATTGAAGGTCCTTGATTGTAACATTTTCCCCCTCTCTTTGTGATGGGATTTGGTTGTCACTGCTGGTCAATGCAGTCTTCCCTCTTTGCAGCCCCTTGCTCTGGGTGCAGGATCCAGCATCTCCTCATGGCATGTTACCATGGGATGTTGCATCTGAAGCCTGCTTTTGGAGGGTGGCTCTGGTTTCTCTAATGGATCTCCATTTTCATTCTATTGCAAAAGCTTGCAGCCAAAATTGACAGCATTTCAGTGCAGGCTGAATTGGGTGTGCAAAGTGCAAGTGGGATTACAGTTGTGGAGACAGCTCTACACAGTTTGGCTATTTAGGGGCATAATTACCCAGACTGCAATCCCAGAAATAGCTGCTATACACAAATCAGTCCTAATGCTCTCTACAAAGCTTCTCCTTGTCCTCCTAACCTGGTTCATTATAGAGCCACCATAAAAATCATCCTGACTGGCATCCATGAATGCAGCTCTCCTTGCTGAGAAACCATGCGGGAAACCACAGTCTTAATTACATCTTCTTCTAAAAGTACACTAAAACACTCATAAAAAATTAAGACTATTTTCAAACTCATCCCACAATACCACTTGGAAAGCACTAGATAAAAAATATAATTCAAATACAATTTCTATTATAGGACACTTTAAAATAAAGGTTTATTTAAATGGCTTGACTGGCTCCTTTTTCATAAAGCATGTCACCCCCAAAAAGGATTATTATGTCCCCTGAACATGTATGGAGCCAGTGCTTCACACAAGGATTTTAATGGCAAAAACATGAAAATTCTTCCAAGGCTTTGGCATATTTCAAGTGGTTGTATGACTGGGTTTATCTGTATCGGTAGCTGGGGGAGGAAGGGCTGGAAATTAAATAGAGGGAAAAATAAAAAAAAGGAAACATTAAAAGATGCAAAGTATGGGTAAAAAATCAACACCACCCCCCCACTAAAAACAGGAAGGAGAGACGTCCTTCCTGACTGAGATGTTCATCAGCTCAATCAGAGGGTATAGTGCCTGCAAGCTGGGAGTACACTTTGAAAACCTCTATTTTTTAATGTTTATTTTCTGGGGGCCTTATTCTGATATGGCAGATGTGAATTCTAATCTGCTGATGTATAAGACTTGATCCCCAAAGCCAGGTTTATCATCAGAACAGTGCCATCAGACACAGAAGTGTTAAAGCCTTCCAAGAATGACTAAATGATCCATTATGTTTTGGCAACTGCAGCCTCATTTCCTACCTGCTGCTCCTTCTGTGGTCACTCTGAAACAATTATTTCAGATAATGTGGAAACAGGCCATTGATGAGAGTTCATCAAGAAATCATTATCTCACTAGAAGCAATGTACTGGTTGTTAAACAGAATTAGAAGGTGTGGATGCAAAAAAAAATTTTTTTTCCTTTTTTTAGCTTCTTTTGGGATGACGATGGCAGAAGGGGCTGGAGGGCTGTCACCACATTGTCTAAGGCATGGTAGCTGAGGGTGCAGTGCCACACACTCTACTTTGTGCTGCCCATGGCCTTGGACTGTGGCTGTGCAGCCAAGGGCCTGGAAGTGCTGCCAATGGAGCAACAGCACCTTGAGCTGATACAGATGAGAGACAGATTGATTATCTATCTATCTATCTATCTATCTATCTATCTATCTATCTATCTATCTATCTATCTATCTATCTATCTATCTATCT
>VZUI01026549.1:0-10835 GCA_013401135.1 Cettia cetti | reverse complement strand
ATTTGTTTGTTTGTTTTTTTGGTTTGTTGGTTTGTTTGTTTGTGGTTTTTTTTGGTCAAGCATCAAAAGCATTTCTTTATTGATCTGTGTGAGTGCTACGGTTTTAGCAGGAGGAAGGCACTGGGTGACCTTAGCAATGAACAAATCTTTAGTGAATACATTCAAATTCATGCTATTATGGGGATCTTGGGGAAAATGGAGTCTGAGAAGTATTTTAGTAGAAAGCTCATTCCGTTTGCTTTAGTCCATTTTTCCAAGCAATGACTCCTCTTCAGAAACTAGTGAATATGGACTTTTTTGAGTAGCTTTCACCAAGAATTTTACATTGTGACTGGACTGTAGATGTCAAAGTTTCATTAGGTGCTGAGTGTAGAGGAAGCACAAGACTAGCAGGCTCTATGAAGACTGAATCAGATGCTGTGTCTTTTCTAGCTGTTGTGATTATCATGATTCATGGACTAGGTAAATCCAAAATCTGCAATTGGCAGTATCAGGGACAACTGACTGAGATTTAAACTTATTGAATTGCTTGGGTTGGAAAGAACCTCAAAGATCATCCATTTCCAACCTCCCTGCTATGAGCACAACACCTTTCACTAGACCAGGTTGCTCAGAGCCCCATCCAACCTGGCCTTGAATATTTCCAGGGTCAGGGCATCCACACCCTCTCTGGGCAATGCTGTGCCCATGTTTTACTACTCTCATGGTTAAGAATTTCTTCTAAATATCTAATTTAAGTCTAGAGCCTTTCAGTTTAAAGCCATTAAAATCACTTCTTCATGATTCTGTGTTTCTACCTTTAACACAAACTAGATAATGTCACTGCCAACTCTAGGATGTAAATGTTCTGCTTGCACATTACTTCTGTCTAAACTTCCTTGGATGATTACTTAATTTTGTGTTAATGATTTTATGAAAGAATCTGGTTCACCAAGTCAGGAACAGAAGTACCACACAGATTTTTCATGTGCCATTACCCTCTCTCCAAGCAGCCTTGATGAGCTTTGGACAGGATGGGAGCTGATAAGAACTCTCTGCTACACCATTTGTGTGATTATCACTGCTCAATGGCTGCTGCAACACTTCCATGTGGCTTGGTGAGGTCCATGCTGCCTTTGGACCACCTGTACTCAGTCCCTGCCAGACCAGAGCATCACTGAAGCCACAGAGGGTCCTGGCATGGGTTGGGTTGTTCTTCAGCTATGCCCCAGCACAGAGTTAATGCTGACTGTCTCACCTGACTGATGAGTACAAAAAATTATGCTCTGTTGATGCTTCATTGAAGTAGATTTTGACATAATTAATCCTAAATTTTTTATGTTCTTTTGTTTCATTGTGTTTTGGGAGGGCATATTTTGAGTTGTTTTGTGGAAACAAGTTCATTTGGATATGTATTTTTTCCATCCTATGAAGTCTCCTCTGAAGATACTGGGTGGGATGGATTCATTCTTCCCATTCCTGAGTACTCTTTTGAAGGGTTATTTAGGACTGAGTCTTGCCACCTTCACACACAGTGCACACCTCCTGGAGATGTGCCAGAGAAGCTAAGAGTGCTGCATCCCAGGGATGTTTTAAACCAGAGAACCTGACAGCATGTAAATCCAGACATGGACACAGGGCCCAGACAGAGCAGCCTGGCAGCTTTCCTGCAGTTCTCAGTGAGACACATGGGTCTATCACAAATCCAAAACACATTATGCTCAGAAGAAATCTTTGATTTCATACAGTTAGTATGAAATTAAACAGTGCACTACTGCACTGTAGGATGGCTCATACAGCACACACAAACAGTGCTCCCTGAAGGGTGTGTGATGGCTGGGGTCATGAAAGTTGAGACAAGATTAATAAAACAAGAGGAAAGGTAATAAAAATGATTTTCTTGAACTATTACAATTAGTCTTTGTGTGTACCAGTGCAAAGATTCATGTGGTCTCCTGTCCAAAACTGACAACCTATTTATTCAATCTCATGCTTCAGATTTAGAACAATGTCCTCACAGCAAGGGGATATCAAGCAGCTCCTGTTTGAAACTCTGAAGACGGCACCTCTGAAAATCTCCCCCATTCACAAAAAATGCTACAATGACAGCTTAAGATTGCCTGCAAGCCCTTCCCCACTCACAGATACTGTATGCAGTTTTTCAAAACTGTATCTCCAATCCTGGGTCATTAAATAACCTGAACACTCCGAATGCAAACAAATATCTGTCTCCTCTCTGACAAATCTCTTCCATGCAAGTGACCAATTAAAAAGACTCTATTTTAGATATCCTCTGTTTAGTCACTAAAAAAAATCTGAAATAAAATTTATAAACAAGGCCTCAAAAAACTTTATCCCTTGTTTTAATTCTTCCTAAGGCAGGACAGCCTTCAGTAATGCTGGGATTTTTTTATGCAGTGATTTGGGTAGCAACAGTATTTGAGAAAAGCTGTATTACATGTGTGTTTGCCTGAATAATGAAGGAGACAGTGGCAAGAATCCCTGCAGAATCCTGGCATAGTAACAGAGCAAAATGAGTGAGAAGACAGGACTGAGAAAAAAAACTGTGCTAGGTCTGCTAACATGTTCTTGGGAATTCAGCTGGTGGAACCCAGGTCAACTTTTCAAAAACCAAACATGAAATTCAACTTTATGTTCTCTCAACTGGATTTCTTCAGCAATATGCCAGAAACTTTTTCTGACATGTGAGTAAGATAGTTTTATGATTTACATCGTCTAACACCCTTAACTTCCTTCCTTACTCTTCCCAATTGCATTTTGAGCCATATCAGATGGGGAAATTTTAATCCAACTAAAGAGTGGCAACTATTGGGGGTTTTGTCTGTGTTCTTAAATGAAAATTTATACAGTAACACTAACAAGATAAATGCATTATAAAAGTGAGTACATGTGATATATTTAAAGAAGTTGGGTAATCTTATTTTAAAATAGCTGATGAATTGGTTACCATTGCAGGGTTTTTAATCTATGCTGAGTTATTCTAGTAATATCATTTATTAACCAAGTCCTATCATAAGCAAACATATGTCATTTTTGTTTGGAACTGACATCAAATTAAGAAAACATATTTGCTTCTATTTGCTTCTTTGTTTTCACTTTCTCATATAGCTCAGCAACTTTCTTCCATTGTTTGGGTCTTTCTTGTATTTCAAATATACTGAAAAACATGCTGAATGATTCAGATGATTCCTAGACTAACTCATATAAATGCTAGTATGCAAATGGATTATGTTTGTCACTGTTGAAAAATCTACCTTTAATAACTGCTGGTTAGTATTTTTCTTTTTTTTTCACGTTTTCATTGGAACATATGTCATTTACTGTCAGCATATAATATGACTACTTCTTTTAGTAACTACAGGACAGAATTATGTCTATTGTGCTTCAATATTGGGATTTTCCCAATTTCCAACAGCTTTTGTGCTTTTTTTTCTGATTCTAATGTATCTAAAATGCCAATGTATCATCTTATCAACTGAGCCTAGAAAACTGCTTATATTTTGTCTCCCTTATCCTTTTTTTATTACTCATAACTTCTACTTTACATTAATCACTATGAACATCCTCCTTTTTCCTGAACTGTTATATATTGTTCTTCAATTAGTTATTGGGGTTTTTACATTCCCTCTTAGTCAAGTTGGTTGGTTTTGGGTTTGTTTTTTTTCCCCATGTGGTTCTTTCCTAAAACTGAAAGATGGTGACCAAACAATATTTTAAAAGCTGTTTGCAATTTGCGTTTGCAATTTTTTTTGTTGAATTCTTTTATTTCATCTGATCTGATTCAACTTTTTTGAAATGCCAGAAATTGGGAAGCACGTTTTGCCATACAGAGCCTTTCTCTTCCTCATTTATCCATTTTGCCTAAATAGGTTAAAACCAATTTTTTAACATCTCCATTATACAAATTTTCCTACAGGAATACCACTGGAGTGGATTTTTCTAAATGTGAAGTTTCTCTTCTAAATGAGAAATTCTGCATTAAAACAAGAACAGATGCTCTTCTTCATTTCAGCTAGCAAAAGGTTTGAGTCTACCCTTTACAGCTGCTCATTCACTGCCAAAACCTGTTGCTGAATCAAAACTCCCTGGAAGCACAGCCACAGCAAGCAATTGTGGTGACCTCCAGAGCTGCCCAGGTGGAAATTCACCATCATCATATTGTTCCCCTTCCCATTTGGCATGTGGAAACACAGGCCAATTTCTTAAATGTGGATGCCAGCTCAAATTAGTAAATACGTATTTCAGCAGCAGGAGCAAAGCTAACTAAATTATATCTTGTGAATCATTAAAAATATTTGAATATGTTTCTGCCAATGTTAAAATTTCATTTCTTATTCCTACAAGTATAGAACCACCTTCAACAGCCCGCTGTTACCTACTGGTAGGTTTAAATTATCTTCATGAGGGTCTGCATACCTACCGGAAAATATTTAAGAACCTGAAAATCAAATGCAGTTGAAGATTATAACCACGATAATATGTGAGTGCTCTAAAGTATTTAGAAAAAACTGTTTCTATCTGTTTCTTTCTTGTGGTCTGTACTACATAAACAACTTGATTAGCTCTAGCTTGACTGTGTAAAGAGTATATTTATTATTGAAAAAGAACTGCATTTGACGAAAGAAATTTTACTTCAAATTTGAAAGGTCATTTTAAATGGTCATTATAGTTATGTCAAATTCACCTGAGAGTAGTGTTTGGGACCTATGCCTCTTCAGCCATGGCAGGTGTTTCAAAAGATGCAAGCACAAGAGATTTTGGGTATTGATTGCCGAACAATGAAGATTTCATCATTGTAATGACAAAAATATCTACTGTTCCCCACTAGGGCAATTTATCTGAGATGCCAATAATCTCCACAGGCCATGTCCCATCCTGGCTCCAGGGTCTGCTCTGCTGCATCCTCTGCCTCCCATTCTCCCCTCCCTTGCACTAGACCCAAGCAAACAGTTCTTTCACTTTTCTTTATTTGGTTAGTAGCTGTTGGTTGTTTTTTTTCTTAGCCACTGAAATTTCTAACAAGCTCTGTATCACTTGCCAGAGAAAGTTTGCTGTTTCAGTTTCTTTTCCTCCATCTCATAAAGGAATAATGTACTATTGCTCTTCTTAAATTGGAAATGGCATTTCTTTTGTTTAGCCTTATGTCCCCTCTGTATTTTGGACCTCTCATGAACAGAGTCTCATTCTATTTTTGTGTGTTTCTAAGCGTTTTTTTATTATTGAAATTTTATAAAAAATTACTTCTGCTTTTAAAATGGCACTCTTCAAGAGACATTTTGTCACGTAACTGTGCACTAATCATCAATGTTTAATTAAAACCTGTCATGGAGAGGTGATATCCTTCCTTAGGAATGAATTTACTTTAGCAGTGAAAGTCTAGAGGGGCAGTTCTTTTGCTGTTACAGATCGACTTAAAAGACCAGAGAGACACACAGGAAGACAACTAACAATTCTGTGCATATTTATGGACTTGTTGTGCATGTGGTAAGTACTCTCCTGACAGCTAGTGTTAAATCCAATCAATCATCACTTAAATACATCACTGTGTATATTCACCTCACTCCTTCATTAGCATTCATTAGCAATTAATCAACACAGCAGTAGTCTCTGGAAAGATCAACAATCCATAAGGTACATTTACATTAAAGATGAGCAAGTGAACATTTGTTTCACTTCAGCCAAGTCTTGTGTATTGTCATTTCTTCAAGGAGTGAAAGACATTGATCAAGGAAATGACTGATTGATTGATAGATAGAACATGCCATCTATTGCCTCTGAAGACCATTTTCCTTCAAACCGGAGGACAGTCGTTTTGTTCAGAAAAAACTTCAGTCTTCAGTTTTGCAGTATGTTTTTCCATACCGGTTGAAAACGTCTTCCTTCCTTAAATCCACCAGCTTTGGAGACAAACTCTGTTGATGAATCTCTTTCAGTTTCTAGAATAACACCACATTCTAGGGTACAGAGGTTCAGACATATCCTTTTTGCATCAGACATGGAATTACATTTGTTTTGCTGTTTTATTTCTTCAGCCAAAACAAAACAATTAATTAGCAGCATTTCTGAGTCAAAGTGGAAGAAAAAATTTATATTCATGCATATAAAAAATACAGCCTTATTTTTTTTGTTCTATTACATTAATAATAAATCTTAATACTTTGAGAGACCTTTGCCACCCTGTGGAAAATTAACTAGACTAAGATTAATTGGAGTAGTTGTTCAGCTCCACTTATTACATAAATATATACTGATAATGATATCTTTTGTGTTTATCTTAAGTACTCTTCAGACATTATAGCAGTGAAATCATATAATCAAGTTTTAATTTGATTGTTTTCTTTTGTGATAGAAAATATGTATTTCAAAATAAAGATTTTTCTAACTTTAGATGCCAAAATTAACTTAAAAGAGAATTTATCACCTTACATTTAATGAAGTTGAAGTATTTGCATTGATAAAAATATTAAGTTATGGGGACACTAAGTAAATAGGTATTTCTTCTGTAATTCCTTTGCTTTCATGGAGATGCATTGAGCTGCTATTATTGTGTCGTTAACATGATAAAATACCCAGTATCTAATAAACATTCAGTTCTTTGTGAATATTGAAATCTTCCTTTTTAATGCACCAATTATAGATTTGGATTGATACTTTATCTGCTTCAATGTATCTAGTTACTTGTTTCATTATTTCTTTTTAATTACCTTCACATACAAACGCTATCTCTTTCTTATCTATGTCTTGATATACCTTTGGACAGATATAACTGGGCATATGACCTTGCTGTGTCATATCTCAGAATTACTGAACCATTTCACAGGACAGCTCACCTCTAACTCTCTCTGTGGCCACTCCGTTCCTTCTACACCGTTTTTGTTTGTTTGTTCATTTGTTTTAATATGAATCTTTGTTCTGTGAAATATCTTTTCTTTCTAGTACCAATATTTCAGTGCAAAAGTTTGCTAAAGTTAGGATAACCCGAAGGTGAAGTACTGTGAATGTGCTTATATAGCAATTTGTGTCTTCTAGGTGAAATGTGGTGGTGGGAAGGGGAGATGTTTTCCATATTGCAGAAATAGAGAAAGTTGCATGGTCATTCCATTAAATGAAAGATTTTGACATCCTGTTTCACTATGATGTGAGATGAACCCTTCCCTGTTTGAAAGTCTGCACCTCCTTGGTAGGACTGTTTAGACCTGTAGACCCTGAGAGGTCACATTAGGGAAAAATGTGTTATGGGAAATCTCATAGGTCATGCCTAGTATCTGGATACCTGCACAAACCTGCCAGAAATAAAGGCTTCTCTGCAAATACACGTTGTAATGGTCAAAATTCTTCAGCATTTAAACACTAAGAAATATTGAGCAGAATTATTCCAAGGAATTTCCAAGTATAACGAAGACTACTCTCCCCCATCCTTCCTTTCTGTTTGATTTGCTTCTCCGAGATGGCTTGGCGGGATTCACAGAGATCAGGGCACCAGCAACCTTGGCTAGAGAGATAGGAAACAAAACAATAGTGTGGATTCCATTATGCGTTATCTGCCCACCCCTGTGCTACCATCCTTATCAAAAAGCTCTGACCTAGCACAAAGATAAGGCTTGCTCCTCTCTTTCCCCAAGCAGTCTGTCTTCTTTGCAGGAAAGGCAGCATTTTACCCTTACATTCACAAAATGATTCTTTACACTTCATTTTTTTGTAAGACTTTGATTTAAAGTTTTCTCCCATTTAAGAACAATCCCTGAAATGTGCATCTTATTTTACACATAAGCACTGAAATTTTTTAAATTGAATCTTTATTTTGCAGAGGGAAACCCAACAATGATTTTTACTTTTTAAACTCCTTTTCTATTTCTAGGAAACTTCAATGAAGTATTTTATGGTATGATGATAGTGCAATGGGAAGAACTTGTATTGAAGATGATTAGACAACCACTAACATAAGGCACTACTGAATTTCTCAACCCTACGGGCAACAGAAATGGCAGAGCAGATTTTAGGGAAATTTTACACATTAGTACATAAACAGTCTGTCAAGAAATCACACCCTTCAGATGTCTGCCTCTGACAGTCTTCAAGACATTAAAAAAATCATAAATGTGATTTGCAATAGAGACATTTACTACCCTTAATATACAGAGACTGTCATCGCTAGACAAATCCAGGAATGTCAAGTGAAGATTATTAGAGTCTGAAATATCCATAGAGCAGAATGGCACGTGTGGATGTTTGTTACCCAAAAAGTCATGAACTTCTCTACTCAATGACCTGTTTGATCTTTAGCCCATGATCCCTTTAGTATGGCCCTACATGCTTTGACAATGTGTAGACATAACTGTAAAAAGGAAAAGCAGGGGTCTGTGAAAAGGGTCAGTAAAACAAGAAAACTGGAGCTTTGTGGAATTTAACAAGAAATATTAAAAGGAAGGAAGCATTGGCATGGAGAAGAAACAGAATTGAAAGAAGGAGTAAGGGAAGGAGAGAAACATGACCACAGTAGAAGACCTGAAGATAAATAAAGAGTCTGAATCTCATTTGGAAAAAAACCAGAGTTTACCTTCACTGCATTCTTTGATTGATATGGGATTCCAAGGCTTTTTTTATTTGGGCCAGTGTGTCCAGGCAGTAGCTACCAAAAGTATGCATAGGTTTGGTGAACTGAAATTCTCGGTGCAAATGTCTGCAGACGGACATTTAAATTACGAGCGTTCCAGGGTAAAACAAGAAACACCCTGGAGATAAAGCCTAGATCAGCCTCCCAGATGCAGAGATGCTCTGTCTTTTGGCTATGCAGCTGCACTGGCTGCCTTGAAATCAGCATATCTGGAGCTGACTATAAAGTCTCAGGAGCCAGTGTTATCAAACTGGTACCTTTCAGGTCATTACAGTCAATAATTCCTTTTCAAGTATCAAAAAGAAAAGAAAACAAAGTGAGATGATTAAAAAGCCAATTAGCAGATCAAAGTATGAGAAGCTAAGTCCTGGAGGGGGAAAAGAATGCATGTATGTTAATTTAGGCAGTAAGAAAGATAATTAGACCAGGGTAGTGATAATGGGATAAACTGGGGATCAAAAACTGTGGAGTTGATTGGAAAAAAAAAAAGAGAAGAAAATTAAGGAAAATTTTAATGACTCTTAAAACCATTAACCATATAAATATTAGAATTAAAACTTGTCTAGAAACCACCCTGACCTCTTCATAAGTGGGATAGTGATCCACAATTCTCAAATAAGTGTAATTTTAGTTCTTCTCCTTGAGAAGAATGTCTCTGATGCAAATATCTTCTGGGATAGTGAGCTGGATATGGAAGACATAAGTGGATGCAACCAATAGTGATTAGAGACATAAAGGCAGACTTCTCCATCTCATCCTTCTTCCTTATCTTTTTCATAATTTTAACTCCCTTTTTCAGCAAAGACGTCAGAGTTTTGGTGTTGAAGTCCCAATTCACTTTCTAAACTTTGTTTCACTTGACTTCCTTCCAAATTCCTTTTTTGTCTACAGTTCTCACAGCTTTAGCTTTCTGATGAGGTTTGTTCTTGGCCAAACTTTCTGTCAGCCTTTTCTCCCTATGTTGTAAGCACACATCCCCCCTCCTCGGCCACATCCCCCCTCCTCGGCCTCGTGCCTGCCTGAACTCCTGATCTTATCCCTGCTGTTGTCCATTTGATCCAAACATGCTACTCAGGAACTTACTGCGGATGGGGCAAAGAATAAGGGGAAACAGAAAACCTTCTTTTTTTTGTGAGGTTTCCAAAGACCACCCTTGAGCTTTGGCTCCAAGTTCCTCACAGCATTGTGAGTCCACAAATTCCTGTGTTCTCCTTCACAAAGTCCTGTGAGTCTTAAAACAGAAAGGCCCCTAACAGTTTGCACCCCATGGTTCTGTCAAAGCAACAACATGCTTAGATAAATATTGTTTGGCTCTAACCCTTTCCATGTGGTTTACCACAGGAAGTTCACTTTCTTCTAAAGAGCCTGAACAAGAGTGGGGGTAAGGATGAGTTTCAGTCTGTGAAGTATGAATTAGACTTTTAGAGACAGCTGGGACTCAAGAGAGAATGAAGGGTTTGCAACTTAACAAGTAAGAACAGGAATCAACAGAGCTGTGAATAAAAAGAAATAAATCAGAGGCATACGTAGAAAAACAAACATCTCCTTTGTATAACCTAAGGAGCTTCTGAAGTAATTTCAGCGAAGGAATATTACAGTCACAGGACAAAGAGCATGGTCATTAGTGCCAGCACTGTATCTTGTAAACAATCCAGAAAAAAAAGGATCTTCTCTGAAGAGTAAGGATTAAAAATATTCAACATGAGATTCCCACAAGTGAATAACGTCAAACAGTATGTCTCTTAAATGTTCACCTACTGCTTTGGTGATAAACAGATAAAATATGAAGGTGCTGCATCTCTGTGACCTGAGGAAACTCTGGGTAGCAACACCCTATTTCCTTGCAAGTAAAGAGCATGAAGAAAAGGAAGCACAAAGTAATACTTGAAATTTTATTCAGAGTATCTAGTTCTCTGATTAGTAACTCTCTTCAGGGAATGGAAAGATGCAGTTGGACCAGAAGGTGATAAATGCCTAGCTTCATTCAGGTCAAATTTTTCCTGCTTTCTCAAGCCACAGTAGCTGTACTTGAGAAGACTGTGTCACTGACACATATCTTTCTTTTCTCTCTGGAGGCAACTCTCTTGTCAGCTTTTCTCCTTGTGGAGAGGAGAAGAAACATATTTTTAACAGCAAGGAAGAAAAGAAAAAAGGGAAGGGAAGGGAAGGGAAGGGAAGGGAAGGGAAGGGAAGGGAAGGGAAGGGAAGGGAAGGGAAGGGA
>VZUI01026545.1:0-16813 GCA_013401135.1 Cettia cetti | reverse complement strand
AGGGGGGTTACATTCTCCATTCCAGGGAAAACTCCAGTTTCCCCTGGCAGATACCTGTCTCTAAACCAGGACAGATGCTCAGCCAACACTCCTTTCCCTTTATAAACACAGTCCTGAAGCTCCAGTGGTGGAGGACCAGGGAAAACTGGAGTACAAGGAAGGTTTTGTTTTCCCACTGCTCACCCAAGAAGGCACTGTAGCTTTTACCTTGTAAAAGTAGCTCCCATTTAGGAAAGGAGGAAAATTTGGGAGTAGGCCTGACCCACTCTTCTCAACTCTTGGCATTTATGCCTTGTTCCCACAAGGACTTTGATTTCAAAGAAAAAAAATTAAACAGGACCCCAAACTTAAGATTGCTTCTGAGGATAGATTCTTTCCCAGGATACCCAGGACATTTAAGTCTCTTAGACCATGAAATATAACTATTCTTTTATGCAATTCTAGACAGAAGAAATGACACCATAGAAAGGTCAGGATCAGCTGGGAAAGGGAAAACGGGGTTCATGAGCTCAGTCCACTGCAACCAGGTTTGCTGTGACCTTTCCCAGCTGATGGAAAGTGTGTCCAGACCCCGCAGTACAAGCACTGGGTTCTATGCCTTTTGCAACAACCAACCCAATAACAAAAGCAGGGGTTTGCACAACACAATAGTTTTAAGCCAGGAAGGATCTCTGACAGAAATTTTTCCATCTGCAGCAAACAGCACCGGCCTGTCTTGTGAAGAAGCCTCATTATTTGTGTCAGAGTGGGAAAGAGGCCTTAATTCCTGTCCTCCTCACAAGCTTTGAGTGGGTGGTTTGTTTTGGTTTGGTCTCTGTGTGGTGTTTGAAATGTTATGTGGATACACAGGTCATTCCTCCAGTGCTGCTACTTCCATTGAGACAGCAGACATGGATGCCCCAGCCTGGCTGATCTGTTCCTTCACAGGATGGCTTTCCCAGGACCTTGTGGTAATTCTTCTTTTGCATGCACAGTCATTAAAGAGAGTCACCTCTGGGTGCAATGACTGCTCTGTGAAGAGCAGTCTCACTGATGATAAGGGATGAAAGGAGATCTGTATTTCTCCTCCCCTGTCTCTAAATATTTATTTACATTAAAATCTTTTTGAACTTGATGTTCCTAAACAATGTATGGGATGTGTATAACTAATGTGATGGTGAGAAGGACACGAAGCTTTGATGGAGAAAACTAAATACCTTTTTTGTAAACTAGTTTTTCACAGCTTGAATGAATAGGCTTATTTCATTGTTTTCCATTTCAAAAGCACAGAACTCTCTCTTATTAAATAGCATTATTGACTTCTCTTTTATAAACACTATAAGAAGGAAAAATGAAAACTAAAGAAACACAGTTGAATTCATATGGTCAGTAAACACTGACACTTTTTTGATTTGTCCTTCATCCTACATACATTTATTAATCCTCTTCCTGGATCTCAATTTGTTTCCATTTACATTTTTATTTTCATATTGAAATTTACAAGAAGACACAATATGCCAGCTAAATGAGGATTTATGAGGAGCATACATCCTCACCTTGGATATGGCAGGCTGCAGATATTCTATTGGTTGCTTAACTAGGAAGGAGATTCTAGGATTGCAGCAGGATTGCTGATGTGTTTACACTTGGAGATGATCAGGAACAGACTGCTGAGCAGGGCCCATCTTTCCTGTTACACTTTTTAATTGTTCTATTTCTAAAAGTTTCTCCACAGCACTGAGAGTTGGGTTCCTCCCCCTTGCAGCAGATTACAGGTTTTTATGGCAAACCATAACTTTATGTTCACTGGCGCCAAAATGTACACAGCATCAATTTTCTTTCATTTTTGTGTCTGAAACACTCCACACAAAGACAACACTATAAATATGTGACATGACTAAATGATGAAGCAGCAGCTTCCTGCTGAAATTTTAAAGTGAGATCAACATTGTTTTAGCTGAGGAAGCCATTTAGATACCAGCTGTTCCCACTGAAAAGATGTGACAGCCATCAGCAGAAATAAGAAATGATCTCTCTGTACATATTGAAATGAGTTTTATCTTCCTCTCCACTCTGCTTTGTGCTCCTCCTGGTGCAAAAGACAAAATTCATTTCACACCCATATTTCCTCGCAAGCACAAACAATGCAGGAGAGGAATCTTTGCACCCATAGACACACTTAGGTGAGATCAAAACTATGAAGCATATTCTGTCTGCAGAGAAACAAACCGCTGAGAAGTCTGGGAGTTTGGAATTGAAGGTAAAAGGAGAAACTTGAGGGCATCTCCTTCCTAAAATTATTTTTCTACATATTTGTTTCTAGGTGGTATTTGTGGTTTATATTCTAATTAGAAGAAAATAACTTGGTATGGGTCAGATACCACTGCATGAAAACACAGAAACAGTATGGATAGTTCAGTGACACCTGAAAATAATCTTTATTTCACTGGATCTTAGATTTAAGATTAGTACCAATCATTACAGGCATATTTTAGAAACTATCATGCAGTTACTCAAAGGTTTCAGCTTGAAAAATACCATAGACTGTGTTTATCAAACTTTTCATATGATTGTATCTGTTCAAAACACAATATTCTAATGGTTGGGACAAAATATGTGATGTGGTTTGCATCCAAAAAGAGGTTAAGAAGTCAGCAGAGCTAACATTTCTCCCCAGAGATAGCATAAAAATCATTATATCATATTAAAGATTTTGCTTCTTTTGCCACAGGCAATCAATTCCAAAAATTTGATTAAAAAAAGCCTTGCATTAGTGTGGTATTCTCAAGCTGCTTCTTATTAACATTTGATTGTAGCATATTCTAACGACAACCAGTATCAGCCCTCATTATTCTAAATAAAGAGTACAGTCATTTTCTCTTTAATGACTGAAGAGAAATGTATCCACAGGGACATTTTGGTTTACTCTCTCACACAATGTAATATTGTCATTATTAATACTTCTTGAAGACAACTTGCAGACCAAAGTTATCTTTGCAGAGTCACCAGATTTTAATTTTTAAATATGCATAGCCTCAGCCACATGCAGTTTGATTCCCTCCAATACAAGTAACACCAGCCTGGAAATACTGCAATAAAACAATTCACATTATGATGCCTGTGAAAAAACAAATAACAACAAAAAAAGGAAGCAAATTAAATTTCACATCCTTGTGAAGGAGGCAATTGCCACAAAACTCAGGTAAAAGAATGATTATGATTTGACCATTGCTGTGTTAGCCAGTGAGTCAAATAGAAAAGGAGAACAGTAAAAAAAAAGTTCCTTGGACAATAAACTGCATGAAAACAGGAACTTCCCTTTTGGCCCGTGCTGAAGGCAGTGAAATCCTGGAACATCCAGGATGCCTCTGTATAAATGTACTTCAGCATAAACAAATAGGGAAATAGTTCTTTTTCTACTCTTCCAAAGCAATGCAAGGGAAAAAAATTGTATTTCCTCAAGATGTTAACCAAAGATTTGGCTTTGCAATACAACTGGAGCAATCCAATAGACACCAAAGGAGCTGCCCCAGCTGTCCAGACAAAACTCCCACCCTTTGCAGGGCTTGTTCTCTCTCTGGAGCAGGCCATGGAGAGGCAGAAGAGTCACACCCTGGTGGTTTGGGATTTGAATTACCTGGCTATGCTGATTTTTTCAAAGGAACTTTAGAGCCAAAGGATGGAGGACATGTTTGGGGGTGTAAAGGAACATTTAAAGGAGACTGGAATTGAACACCATTGATTTCTAATCCAGAAAGGTACCTGCCCAATTCCTGTCCTCAAAGTAAATCCTCACCATGCACCTCTTTCCATCTGTGGTAGGTGACTAGCTCTAAAAATCCCTTCAGTGTAAATTTTCACGAAATCAGTGTTTGCTCAGGACCATGGTAAACATCAATTAGAAGAAATATCATTCAGAAAATTAAGCAGAGCCTGGGGAGTCTGGCTTTGTTTGGTTATTCTTGACCTTTGTTCTGAGCAGCTCCTAAAATCTGAAAGACCAGGAGCTGGTTCTTCCCATGTCAGGCCTGCTGCAGCTTCTCACAAGAATTTTACAAACAGGTGGGAATTGATGTCTTGGAGTGGGTACCGAGTTCAGAGACTAGACAGAGTTAAAAGAATAAAGCAGGTATTTAAGAAAGACCTTCAATAGGTACACCCTGGGCAGTCAGAAGCCTCCCAGAGGGGCTACACCCAAGATGGGTGATGGTCACAAGTTTTTCAGACAATTATAAGTTTGGTCCATTTACATATCTGGGTTTAATCCTCCAATTACAGCTTCAGATAATGAGGTCATATTCCCCAGTTTGTTTCCTCCTGACTCACTTTTGTTTACACTTTTCGGGGCCTGAGGCTGTGATGGTGACCTTGGTTCTCAGGCCTAGAGGGATTGTTTTGTATGACCAAAATGTGAAGAGAGTCAACTAACACTCTACATGGAGTTTATGCACTAATGCAGTACAGGATCTGAAATTGTAAAAGCTAAAAACTGAAGGCATTAGAACAATCAAACAACATCCATCAGCACCCCAAATCCAGCAGCCACCTTCCCAGCCTCTCTCTGCCAGGTGTCCTGTGACACATTTGGCTTGGCTCAGACCCCGTTGCCCCACAAAGCATCACCCACCAAAGCCAGCCTGGGTGGGGGCTTTAGGAGCCCCAGCTGTCCTTGCCCCATTTCCCATTCCAGCTGCTGCTCTCACTAATCCTGACTAGCACATGGAAAGGCTGCACAGACAGTAACAGGCACTGTTACCATTCCCTCCAACAGAAAATATCCTTGCTTAAGTCCACACTTCTTTTGTATGAAATCCTGAATTTTTAACTGTCATGACTCCTTCTGTTGGTATTTGAATTAAGCAAAACTTTTTTATTTCCTGAGCAAATATGTAAGTTTTGGGGGAAAAAATGAGGAACCCATGGCTTGAATGCTGTGGAAAAGCAGTGCCTTTCCTCACATTATCCCGTGGTCTCCAGGAGGTGTCCAAGGGTTTTAGTCATCACTTGATTTACAGGGTTAGTTTACATCTGTAAACCAACATCCTTTGTAACATCCTTTGGGGGGTTATTATTGTGCTGATACTACAAGTGTGTTTAAACCCAGTACCTGTCTTTATAAAACTCAACGGCCTATGAAGCACATTTAATACTGAAAAGGAAAAAGAATAAAAAAGGTTGAGATGGAAAGCAGAATTAAAAAAAACAAAAACAAAACTACATGATAACCAAAGAGGGTCATAAATTGCTAAAAGATGTCACAGGAAGCAGTGTATTATATTTTCTGATACCAGATTAAATGTATTTTATTATCAAATATTAGAGCTTTTAAGTATCTAAACCCTAACTAATCTGGGAATCAGTAGCTGAAAGAAAGCTGCTTTAAGGCCCTGAGCCTACAAGATTAATTTTGACTCCTGTTGGGTAAACAAGTGGATATTCTCATCAAGCACCATAGTGTACCACCACACACCACAAAAATTCCCATTGGGATTGGGAAAATGTCCACAATTACAGGGCAGAAAGCTGTGGCAATTAATGGAGCTATAAAACATGACACGAAAGCATCCCAGACTCAGACTTTCTCCCATGCACACAAATCAACAAAACTTGTACAAATTTCTATGGAAGAAGTATCAGCCATTGAATGCTTTGAAGAGCAGGGCTCTGAATTGCTTTGTGTCTGCCAGGTTTATTTTTATTTTAAAAGTGTGGCCACCACCTGACCAGCTGGACATGTGGAAACCAGCAGGTGTGGCAGAAATCACAGCTGAGTCCTGTGATTTTGTGCTGCTCTTACTGTGCCACAAGTGAGACTCTAATTTGGTTTTAATAAAAAGTAATTGAAAGTAATTTAATACCGATTGATTGTTAAGGGGATACATTTTGCAGTTTATCAAGTCTATAGAAATGCAGTATAATTAACTCCAAACTGCATAGGCAATAATGTAATTATAATCTCAACAACTTTAAATTTCCAAGCATTGTTTAAACAGTTAATTAAAATTTTAGAAGATAGTGCTCTGTTACATGTCTAAAATGTTAATTGCTAAAAAATGCTAATCGATATTTGTTAAGTAATCCAATTAATTGAGTAATCCAATTTCTAGCCTCTCTGAAGCTAAATAAATAGAGCTTCATGGCTCTGACTTACAAACTATATAAATAGCCAGATATTGATTTAATAATCAATTACATATTAAACGATTGCAAGTTATTTATTAGTTATAGACGCAGGGCCAAGTTGGAAGCAAGCAGACGAAGGTTTCAGTTTGATGATTTTCAGCAAGCTGCACAGACCCAAAGCTGAGCTCAGTACTCTGACATTCTTCTGGATATGTTGGGTGAAATGTTGTTTGCCACATTAGCTGAGTATCTTTCTGTCACCCTTTACAACAGGTTAACTCAGTTGAGGCACAGAGCTAATGTTCCTTCAAATGAGCAGGCACGGGGCCACATTTCCACCTGCTGCTCCCAGGGGAGCCCTCACTGCCCAGGAGCACCTGGTACCCTGCATTTTCGCAGGATTCCTGTTTGCCAACCCCTCTCCTGCTTCCTCCTCACCATCAGAGAGCTCCACCTTACACAAAGGGACCGTCCCAGCACAGCAAAAGCTGCTTTCAAAATCCCTGCTTCTCTGCTCTTCTACTCTGTGCTGTTAAATATTTACCATCCCTTTGTAATTTTTCTGCTTGCTATAAAAAAAAATTGCTGTCCACCCTGAGATGGCAATTTGCACCCGGAAAAAGCTTAATCCTAAATGAGGTATCAGCTTGTGTTTATCACTGGTGGCTCTTCCTGCTAATTTAACATGCTTGTAATAAACCATGATTAAATTATTGAACTCTTTTCTTTTCCTCTCATCACTGAGTTCTAAGTTTGTAAGATGCTGAACACATCTAAAATAACCTCTGCTACCCTAATTAGGTACTTGCTCATTAAACCCACGTCAGCTATGGCTGGAGGACTCACCAGGGCAGAGCCCACCTCATCAGTTGTGTTAGCAGCTCTCAGCACAATGTCAATATTTCCCCCAAACCATGGTTTTTAAATAGCTTTACAAACCTCAGCTTGACTCAGGATTTGACAAAACAGTGCATCAGCATGACAAGGAGGCAGGAGATATTTTTTGCTAGACCAATTCTTAAACAAATGTGTTGTGCAGGTAAAATCAGGGGCTGCAAGGATATGGACAGCTGCTCAGTAAGAGGTGGTGCTTTATTTCTGGAGTTTAGTCTTGCAGTCAAGCCACATTCACTCTTCACATCCTTCCCCTGAGGTTCAATCATAAAGGAAGAAATTTATGTCACCAGAGCCTCCTCATGCAAACAAGACAGAGGAAATTGCAGGGTCAGAGTGCACATGATGGCAAGCTTGATAAAGGGGCCCAAAAGTTTTCACACTTCAATTTTATGTAATAGGAAAATTTAAAAAAAAAAAAAAATTCTTTCTAACCTTTGGGCTTGTTCCAGAGGCAAGGCAGTAAATAGATCACTGTAATATCTGGGCTTACTGATCCTTTTTTTCTTATGCATTTTTGAATTGCCCTCTAATGGACAAGGGGTTGAAATAAATGATCAAGGAGAGGGTAAAGAAAGGTAAAATTGCATCTGGATGCTGTATTTAACACTGTCCACAGCACAAAGAATTTCAAGGGTGTGTTGTCCATACTATATCAGAACTGAGGCTCCTTCTCTGACAGACTTCTCCAAAAACTGTGACAGTTTTCACTGTAAGCAACACTGAAGGACAGGCTCTTCATTCCATCATTTCATGGCTGTCAGCCCCACAGACAGGAAGGTATATTTTAGGACAACACACTCTTCAGCAGCTGCTTGCATGAATAAGAACACACTTCCATCATTAGTAATTTAGCCCATATAATGTGACAACAACATTTATTACACAGGCTAGGAGATTCATGACAGTAGCAAGAATCCAACATTGTTCTTTATACAATTTGCATGTGTTGAGTGCTTCAAGGAGACAAAGTATTTGAACATCAATAACATTTGTCTTCCTGATACCTTAATTTACTGGGTAGGGCTGAGGGAGGTTTGACTCCTAAGGCTTCAGAATCTTGGAATGAAAAACTGTTGGGTCAATCCCCCACTGTGATGCCAGGGTATGGCAGTAAGAGACTCAAGGTACAATTCCCTTTGGGAAATGGGGCCAAAAAGGGCACTAATTTTAGCAAATACCTGAAAAATAATAACCACTGATGAGAAAGATCTAACTGTTTTATCTATGGCATGGGGAAAATTCTGATGACAGAATTGACCCTTGTTCCATCCTCCCCATGACCGCTCTACAGCAACATCCAGCCTTTCCCAGGTGCCTCCCAGCATGCTCACACATCTCCATGCCTTCTCCTAGGATCTCCCTTCCCTGGCACATCTGCATGGAAAGGCAATGACTCAACTCTAAGCGCTCACTTCAATCCAATTGCCTCACTGAAGCCTCGATTCCATGACATCAAACACATGAATATGATATTTGGGTTGATCCTGCAGTATTTGAACAGCACAGCTGAAGGAAGCTGTGCTCAGCAAACCCTTGAGTGAGAGCTGACTGCTGCAGAATTAAGGTAGCAGTTGAAGTGTGTGGATTGGTGTGTATTTATCTTGCAGCTTTTCACCAGGATCTCTGAAAGTCTGGTAAATACACAGCAGGCACTTGGAGAGGCTTGGCTCTGGCAGGCACATGAGCCAAAAGTAAAAGGCAAACATAATCCACTTGGATTTCTGGAACATTCCAATCAGCCAAGTGAAAGGGAGGAGATGGCTCAACACTGCTCAGACTCTGCTGGGTCTCAGACACAGCCTCTCTTTCCAGCACTCACAGCTCCTTTGCACCTCGGTTTACACAGGAAATCTAATTTACATACCCAGACTGGACAGGGAACCACATCACTGAAAAACCCACCCCAAAACCCACCAAGAACTCCTCTGAACAAGCACAAAAGCCTAAGAAGGAGAAAAATCCTGGAGTCTACATCCATATTGTCCAACCCTGCCATTGCCTGCTCATACTATTCAATTAAGAGAAAATACTTATAACTGCTGATAGAAATAATGTTTCCCAAATCTCAGTTGTTCTGTGAGCATCAATCATTGCCAAACACCTTATAAATTTATGTTGCAGTTCAAAATATAATTCTAAGTATGAAAACAAGCCACACTGCTTGCCATGCACCACAGGGTTTTGTGTTTATTTTCCAAACAGTCATGCCAGAGATGCTTCAGGCCTACTAGAAATTTCTTAACATCTGATGCATAATGAAAATATTTAATGGAGCATAAACACTCCTCTTTTCTTCCCCCCCTCCATTTCTTAAGGGGTAACCAAAGCTGTGTTTTGTTGCTCATAGATGAACAAGGGTTAGTTCCACTTAAATGATGTCTAAAAGATCTTGGAACCAGGATCGGAGATTTCCAGCCTGAAAACAGAGGGAACTGGCACAGTCCAGCAGAAGGACCCCAGGTCAGAGCTTTGCAGAAGTACACACTTTAATCACAACAACATCTGGAATCCCAGGATTTCCTCTCCCACTCCCCAAAACCGCCCATGCTTCCCTCCCAGAGGAAAACCCTTCTGACCCTTACAAATGAAGCCTGTAAGACCAGGCTGCCTTTCAAAATTCCATGTCACATGACACAAAAAAATAGTTTACTGAGGTTTTTCATGCCTATGAGCACCACATTAAAAAGTAACTTTAGAAATTCAAGGTTCTAGTGACCTATATGCTGTCAGCATTTAAAAAGGCATAAGAAGAAACATTATGGAAACAGCTATGTAAATATAGTTCATTTAATAAAAATGTAAATACGATTCACAGAAGAGACTTAGAAACCCTGAAATATTTATTTTAAATGGAAGGGATTAAGTCTCCAAGGTAAGATTTGTTTCTAAACTTGTAACTCCAGTATTCTAGAGCTATTATGCTTCATTTTATTTATTAAAGGGACAATTCTTATAAAATAAATACATTAAGCTACTCTAACATACTTACTGCTACTTTTCATTTCCTTTCAAGGACTTGTGATTGTTGCTGCCCTGGTCTGAATTCAGCAGATTAGAGGAGAATTATTCAATATCTCATCGCTGGTGTTTTCCAGCTTTAATAATTTCCACAAATACATTTGTCCTTTTGCATGCATACTTGGTTTGGCTTGATAGCATCTGACACAGAAAACCTGACTGAAGAGGAAACAAAGAAACAAGAAAAAGATCTAAATAAGCATAATACAGAATCTATTTACAGGGGAAAAAAAGAAAAAAAAGAAGGACATGGAAGGGTTATTTGGAATTTCTTTACCTACAAAACAGAAACAGAGATTGATGATCTGAGCCCCTTGATTCACTGACAACACAACACCAGCAATACTTAAATAGCATCTTACTTGGACTTTCAGTGATGGACCAGCTGTGAAATTGTATTTGTAGTCTTCTAGGAAAAGAAGCTGATGCTTTTAGGAAATACATATATGGAGTATGTGAGGTTGTTTTTCTGCATCCACTTTTACTAACACCTGACATGGAAGTCACCTGTGCTTCCTGCTAAAGCATTGTTCAAGAAAGACATTGATATCTGCGTTCTAATGTCAACGTTTCTTTGAAGATTTGGGAAAAGGATAAAGGATTGACAGGAGAATTCTGAGGAATGGATGAAGTAGATTCTACCCAACAGAAAAAAATAAACCTTCAGCAGATTTTTCAACTACAGAAAAACTGTACTGCCTTTTGTCCCTCGAAATATACTGTGGAGAGGTAAAAGTAAGAAGTGAGATGTAGAATTCCAGAATCATTGATGAAATCACTCCATCATTCATGGAGAAGCCTCCCAGCCCATCCAGTCCCAGCTGCGCCACATCCCCACCTTGTCCCCAGCCCAGAGCACTCAGTGCCTTCCGCACCTCCAGCCCTTCCTGGGACACCTCCAGGGATGGGCACTCCAAACCTCCCTGGGCAGTTCCAAGGCCTGAGCACCCTTTTCATGGCGAAATTCCTGCTGCTGTCCACCCTGAGCCTCCCCTGAGGCCCAGCCTGAGGCCGTTCCCTCTCTTCCTGTCCCTGTTCCCTGGGAGCAGAGCCCAACCCCCCCCGGGGGTCAAGGAGTTGTGCAGAGCCACAAGCCCCCCCCTGAGCCTCCTTTTCTCCAGTCTGAGCCCCTTTCCCAGCTCCCTCAGCCACTCCTGGGGCTCCAGACCTTTCCCCAGCTCCATACCCTGCCCTAGGCACCCCCAGCCCCTTCAGGTCTCTCTGCCCAGAACTGGCAGACGGACAATAATGAGTTGCGCTATAAACAAACATGCCAGATTTCTAACACACAGGTAATTAATGTCACATGGGTGCACATTCATTAGGGCAAACTGATCCTTATAACCTTCCTTGCCTAACTCTTCCCAGCTTATTCAGATAGGTAAGAAATAAGATATTCAGACAGGATCAATATTCAGGTAGGATCAATATTCGACAGGATCAATGTTCAGACAGGATCAATAACACATTTAGCTCAAAGCTACAGTGCTGGTGAACTTGAGTTAGGGAATCACTTCTGTAAGATCTCTCCACACCAGTTTGAGCCTATTTCTAGCACAAGTACCTACTTGTGCTAGAAATGTGAAGCAAGGAAACCAAGAATTCCAGTCATCAATCCCAGAAAAGAAAAAGATTTGACTCAGAACTTCAGGATCAGCAGGAGACAGAACTAATGCTCCAACAGAGGAGATATTTCTCAGATGGTAATGAGAGACCTCAGAGACTTCAGGTACTTGAAGCTTGAAGGCCAAGGCAGAAGTAACCTGAACTTGCTATTATCTGCATTGTCACCAACTGCTGGTCATCAGAGCCCAGGTTTGTGGGGTGGATTTAAAAAATGTGCAGGACTGAGCCCAAATTATCCTGAGCATTATTTCACCAGAACTGCACTGCAGGTAATTACACTCTTTATTCTAGGTGCAATGCAAGCAAAAGCCCTGAGAAGAAAATGCACAGAAGCTTTAAAATATTCACAGCAGCAGCACCATTTCTACAGATCCTGATTATCAGGTTCATGCTGGATTTTTAACTAGAAGTGGTGTTTTCTGGAGAAGCATTTATTAGCTACAGGAAATTTGAAGTAATTATGACCAGGTAAGGAAAAATTAAATAGAACATTGAAACCCACAAATAACAGATGTCTCAAGCTCCTTTGTGCAAAAGCAGAAATTCAGTGGGATTCAGGAGACAAATACTTCTGATAAGTTTTTCTCACACTCCCTCTTCAGATTATAAAAGGACATCTCAACGCTTAGTGTGTATTAGTATTTTTCAGCTTCCCTGCTCAAAGTATTAACAAGGCTGCTGATTTATAAATTTTTTATAGTAGAAACTTGTATTGTGGTAAATAAAATCTACCCAGTTCAGCAGCTCTTCACAGGACAAGGAGCTCAACCTGACTCAGTTCAGTTCAGCAAATACCACACATCACAGAAGGAATCAACACACAAAATACTTGACACATTAACTCAAACTGATGTGCCAGTATTTGACCCCAGCTGCCTGTCAGATGACACTGAGCTGAAAACTGCAGATCTCAGTTAATAAAGCCCATGAGTGCCCACAGGTGACCTGGGGTGCCTCACCTGCTGCCCTGTCCCTGTAGAACCTGGAATAGAACAGAGATTCCAGCCTGGATCCCTCCTGAACCACTGCAGGGTGGAACTCCCCAGGAGCTCCAGGCTGCCCAGCACGGTTAATTTTGCAGCTGGTATAACCCTGGCACAGAGGGAACAAAGCTCAAATCCCATCTGCAGCAAGTGCTGTCAGCTCTCCCCAGGTCTGCACCAGCCCAGACACCGGCCCAGACTCCAAGAAAAGTGTAATTCAGATTTATGAGAAGACATTTCACATCCAATATAATTGATTACCCACTGTAATGTGAACAGAACCTAATTTGTACTAATGAACCTGTGCATGATACAGCAAAGCATTTAATAACATGGAGATCACAAAATGCCAAGCCAGATGTCATTGATGGGGAGGATGATTTCCGCAGATGGATACGTTTCCTCTCCCTTTTGCTGCCTTCAGGTTGGAGAAGGTGGCATTTTACTCAGGAAATGGCTCTGATCCTCCACAGGCATTAGTTTCATTCCCTCACAGCCTGTGCTCTACACCAAGATACTTTCCTGTCCCAGTGAGAGCATAGAAATGCTTGTCTGGCCTGGCAAATTTTGATAAATGTTGCATCAGATTAAAAATCATACAACTGCACATGGACAATCTGAGCAAGATTGAAGCTAACACATCTCTTTGGGTCTATTACGGAAGAAAAACAGTCAGTCATGGATTTGGTGGGGAAATGAAAGAACACATAGGTGTTATACCAATAAAAATGTGCCTTGGTGGAAAAAAAAAACCAAACAAACTGTGTAGTGTTAAAATTATTCCATTTGTTTGCTTGATTTTTAAATTTTTTACATACTAGGACTGGTTATGAAACTAACAAATTGTAGATTATTCCATGCAAAATAGCAACCAGCATGAGAGACAGCCATGGATTCCTACATTTGTAACAGGAATATTCCTTATCCCATTTGCTAAAATTATGAAGCCTTTTCTCAAAATGTCAGGGTATGCTGTATGCTGTAAAAAGATACAAAATTGCTCAAATGATAAAATTAAAAGCTGAAATTCAGCTTTAATGCCAGAATGCAAACTCAGATTCAAAGCAGTCAGAGTCTATAGCACAGCCCAGCACAGTTTTTTTTGGTGGCTTCATTCCTGAACACACTGAACCCTCTCAACCAATTATTTTTCCAGAAGACATCCTGCACACCTTCTCTCCTCTATATGCAATCAATCCTAGTGAAAAATTACCCAAAGCAGGTTGTAAATAGATCCCCTGATTTTGCAGGCTTCACCAAATTATACACCTAAGATGTAAAAGGAGAACAGTAGGTCTGGGTAGTAGAGGAGATGTTGCTGTTAATGAAGAAAAGGCAAGTATTTAAATTGAGAAGGCATCTTGATGCCTTCTATGCAAGCTGAATAGCAGAGCATAATAGGAAAATAAACCAGCTATCAGCCAAGATAAATAGGAATCCATCAACAGAGACTGTACAGAATTAGAATGGTGCAGCAGGAGAAGCAAAGACTTTAGAAGAACACACTAAAATTTTTACTTTGCATTATAATGACATCTTGGAAGCAGATGGAAAAATGCCACAAGAACAGGAAGATGTCAAGAAATAATAGTGTCAGCAGCTATACAAAGAGCTAAAAGATGCTCCAGACTACCTTGTGTTTGTAAGGCTGTGCTTTACAAAGGCTTAAAATAATTTCATCAGTGCAAGCAAAACCAGGAAAGACACTGCGAACTCTTGCCTGGCCCACCAGTCACTGTTAAAAACAGAATCTGGGTTCAGGATCTACCCAGATTCAGGAATCAAGGAGAACAGATTTTAACACATTATAAAGAAGTATTTTTGTCATAATTCATTACAAACCAGGCATGGCTCAATACATGCTTAGGGTTGCTTATTAAATTTGTCATGACTAATTAGGAATTGTTCAGTAGAGTTCATAGACAGTAATTTGGGAAAACATGCTTTAAATGTGAGGGCCAACATCAATGTGATCAATAAATCCTTTGTGTTCTCTAATGAATTGAAAACAAACTAAAATATGGGTCTGGGAGCATGTAAGGATTCAGAATAATTCATGAAGGACCATTTGTGGAACACCATAAGTCTCCCAACCTGCCTTCCTTACATTCCCAGGTAAGCCCTGGGTGTTTTGCAAGGAACAGCTCTCAGTGCCACAGGCAGTGGAATTCACATCAAATGGGAGGAGGAAGGGACAAGAGATGACAAACTGGGAGGGGAAAATGCGGCATTAACAGCAATATCTGCTCAAGGAGTTCTGCTTATTTAGCTCTCACTTGGTGGGAGAATGGCCCTGGAGGCAGGAAAGAGAAAAGCTGGAGAAGGGATGGAGAGAGAGCTCCTAAAGCCTCCCTATATGCCCTGCCAAGCCAGAACAGCCACGTGACAGGGCAGCCTAAAGGCTGGTTCTGGAGGACCTTGGGAATAAAAATGAACAATTCCTCAATTCTGCAGCTGAGCTGTGATTCCAAGGAATCCTACACAGCACCAGGACTTGCCAGACAGACCCTCAGTACACACATTTTTGGCTTTCTGTTGATTCTTTGTAAGTTTGTCAAATATAGAGCTTATCAAAAACTTTATGAGAAATACTAATGCTAGGACTGTCTTTAAAATTAATTCTATTATATCACAAAACTAAAAGAAACCAAACCCAACATTTTATGTTAAGTTGCACATGCAACAAGTCTCTCAGTACTCAAGTTTTTATTATTTTATATATATTGGAGCAAAGGGCAACCCATAGCATCAGCCTCAGCTCCCTCAAACCTGCCTGCAGGAAAACAAACCAGCTGAAGCACAAAAAAACCCACCCCAAAAACATCAGTCGAAAAAAAACCAGTGTTCATTGTAGTTATTAATATTTTACACTTGCGTTTTTTCATGCACCTATTTGTGCATTTGTATTTTAAGCTGCTGGGAACAAGTCCTTAATTCCCAGTTGCTCTGAGGAGGCTGGATGTCTCCAACTGCAGGGGACTCTGCCAAAACAAAGGTAGAAATATTTTGCTGACTTCAGCAGACAGAGTTGAACTCTCTAATTTTACTTTTTTCCATTTATAACACGGGGGTTGTTAGATCATTGGGGTAATAAAATGCAGATTATTGACTGGATCAGTTATTTTAGGGATAGAGCACATGGAGAACATATATTTCAATTTTTTTCCCCAAAGGCTGTAAAAGCAGACATAAAGCAATCAGAAAGCAGGTAAAGGATGACTTTTATGACAGGCTAAATTAATGATAATTAGGCAACAAAACAGGAGGCATAAGTAGATGGAAATCTTTGTTTCCTTGTTCCATCAAGCCTTTAGGCTTGAAAATCCTGCTGACAGTCCTGAAGAGTTTGGGTAAGCAAGGATTGGCAGGGACACATTGCCAAAGCCACTGTGCTGGAATATGGCAATACATCCAGGAATGACTCATCAGGACAATAAATCCAAGGGAAGGGGGTCTGGGAGGGAACTTCCATCTCCCAGCAGAATTCCCACACTTGAAAGGAAAATTCACATTGTTTTGAAATACACAAAAAAGCTGAAGGTACAAAGGCATTGAAGGCCTTGAGCAGAAACATAGCCCCTTTTCCTCTTTGTGTCTTGCAAAAAAATAAATACAGATTTTTTAGCCCCTTTTTTCAAGCCAAGGTCCCACAGCAGGCAGGAAATATGAACACATTTTAATAGATTATTACATTTCTCATGCTATTTTCTTTTCTTCAAGATTTGTTCTAAACTTCTGCAAAGTCATACTGGTGGGTTTGGGTCACAGGTTTGAATAAGATGCTGCACAAACACATTCTGGTTAGGTTCCACTACACTCAACTTAAGAGCTGCAAACTTCTTCCCCAGCTCTTTTGGAAGGACTCCTCCACTCAGCAGATAATTCCAGTTCTAGAGTTTCACTGCTACCTTACATAATTTTACCACAACTAATAGCCTTGGAGCCTAAAGTTATTCTTATTTTTAAAATAAAAATAAAGACATTGCAGCATCCTTCCTTATTAACTCTTTTTTTAGAAAGAGGTAAAAAAATTTAAGGGCATTTCTAACAGTCAAAGCCACAGAAGTGAAAGACAGATTTTACCTCTTGAAATTCAGCCAAAATGTGGTGCTATCTATCTATCTATCTATCTATCTATCTATCTATCTATCTATCTATCTATCTATCTATCTATCTATCTATCTATC
>VZUI01026532.1:9288-83032 GCA_013401135.1 Cettia cetti | reverse complement strand
AGAAACCAGGAATAGAATCCATCCTTGAACAGAGTCCTAGTTTAAAAAAAAAAAAAAAAAAAAAAAAAAAAAAAAAAAAAAAAAAAAAAAACCAAAAAAAAAAACCCTACAATTTTTCCCTCAAATCACTTGTAACATTTAAATGAAGCACTGATTACCAATGACATTCCATGCTCTAAAAAAGAACCAGAATATGACAAAGGAAACTTCTGTCAGACTAATATTCTCCAAAATGTAAAGCTGAGTACTGAATATGTCTAGAAACATTTATTGCTTTTATTTCTAAAAAAAGAAAAAAAAATTCTAAATAGGAATGAAATTAAATGAGAAATATTCTATTCATAAGGAGTCTAGGTTATCATCTATAGTCAGCCTAAAGAGCCTGGAAGGAAGAAAAATGGTGAATATCCAACATCACTAGCACAGCCTAGAAGAAAGGAGAAAATTGTGATGTTAAAAGAACCACTGCTTCAAAGCACATATGTTCTTCAATGAATCAAGGGAGGGCAACATGTGGTGACTTCTTCCTGGTAACTAAACACAGGAGAAGTAAAACTGACTGTAATTGTAGTGCTCTGTAGTGACTGAACAGCTGCACACTCAGAGAGCCTGGACTGGGGCTTGTAGAGGAACTCAGGAGTTCATGGAGCAGTTGCTGTGATGTGCAACACCTGAATTTAGAGTGCAGCTCGAAATAAAACTGTGTCACAGATAAACACTGTTCAATATTCTTTGGTTCAAAATAACCACAATACCTGTTATACCTTAAGGCATTAATGCTATGGTAGCATACTGGCGCAGTTCCACTAAGTCTTTGGGGTTTGGTTGTTTGTTTTTTTTTTTATTAGGAGATGGCTTCTAATTACCACCTGGGATCTTTGATTTAGAGGTATTTTTATGTGATGTGCTACTACTAAGTTGTCCTCTTCTGAGGGAGGGAGGGAGGGAAGGAAGGAAGGAAAGGAAGGAAAGGAAGGAAGGCTGGCTTTTAGGAAAACAGCTCAATGTTGAAGAAAATTCTCACAGGTAAATAAGTTTTGCTTTAGGAAGTGAATGTTTTAAGAATTTTTATTGCATTTTGCCCTCTTTTTACGGTTAAAAATGTATTACCTTACATTTTTTTTTTTTATCATAGTGGGTGTGTTTACATTTTAAATGTATATACATATCAACATAAAGTTCTGCCAATTCGTTTTCAGAGGAAGAGACATTTGGGAGAAAAAAAGGGGAATATTTTTTCTCAGTAACAGCTGCCTACACTTATTTCAAAAATGTACTGAAATAGAAACAAAAAGTAGAACAATTTGTGAAATTATGACAATAGCAATAGCAGTGATAACCTTATCCTATGACTATACATCAAGAAATAGAAAAAAAGGTGACATATATAGAGTAAAATGATATTTCAAAAAAATCTAGAAAAATTACACTTTTTAAAAAGCTCTTTTCCATCATTTCTTTTTATGAAAAATATAGGAATCTTTAAGTACGAGGGGAAATTAAAATAGTGACAAAGGATTTCTAGCAGCTGAAACTAGACCAGGTATTATAAGCCAACTTTTAAATTTATGTGTATAAAGATGTATATTTAGAGGCTTACCAAAAATCCTGACTACCCTGCTTTAGAAATAAAACTATGACATACAGAAATACGTATTATCAATTCAGCAATCGATTAAATCTGAAGTGATAAGCAGAAAACTCCTGCATAATTATCTCAGAACTAATGCAGACCAATTAAGTAGCCACATCCTTGGAAAGAGGATCCATAGGTTGTCCCTACTTTTGTAGCTTTGTGCTGAACAGAAGCAAGTCAAGGAGGTAGAAAAAGTCTTCTTCCACATCAGTGCTTTGCCTTACCAGCTTCAAACTCTCTCAAAACCACATGAGAAGGATGCCTGCTTCCAGTATTGACTTTTGCCTTTTGCTTTTAACACCAGAACACAAGAATTGACGTCCCTGGCTTTAAGACTTGACCTCATATACCTCTAGCTTGTCAGCCTTGACATCCAAGACACGTTACAGTAGAAGAAATTAAGCAATTTATTCATTACACTTAAAATATCAAGTATGAGGAGGTCTACAGAAAGGCAAATGTGTACAGACCTTTAAAATGTCCCTCCCAACTCAGACTATAATTCTGTATAAGGAGACAAGCTTAAAAATACTTGCATTTACAGCTAATCCCCAAGAAGCTTCATTCCTGCTCTATCCAGCTAACCAGCTGCTATAACAAATGAGCAGAGACTCACAGCTGGTTACCCAACCTTCACCTGGAGACATTTCTCCATTGGAGCACATCTTTGCAAAGATACACATAAACCTTTATCTTCAAAGCCTCCCCAGGAAGCTCCTCAGATGCAGACCTTCCACTATGAATATAGTCACAATTCCTGACTTAATCAGGTCAATTTTATCACTTTTCTAACAAAACTGTCAACTCTCTTGGCCTAATTTAAGAAATATGTGTTCCTATTGGAAATGGCAAGTTGGAACCAATAAATCTGTATAATGTTAAAAGATGTGACCCCTTTTTAAATTGAAATCAATCTCATACTAACATATGAATATAATATACTGTAGAGTCCTATGCAGGAAAAAAATATGCATAGGCTTCATTCTCTTTTATTTTGGAAGTTTAAAGCACTTGCTAATTTAGAGTAAATAACCTCTTACACGAATTTTTATTTATACTACCTTCTGATGTTTTGGTTTAGAAAGATAAAAAATTTTATTTCCACAGAAAATATCCATATTGTGGATTTTGTAGATAAATGCAATTTTAGAGAGTGTCAGAATTCATTGCATAATTCTTTATAACTTTTTCAACTGTAAAAGCTGTTAAAACCAGAATCTGTAGAAGGAACAAAAAGGTGAAAAATCTCAGGCTGTAATTCATAGCATAGAAGGCTACCATAAATGCAAAAAAGACTCGTAATTTCATGCTGTTTTGTAGAAAGAATAACTTAGGGAAGAAGGTGCTAGGGGAATTCACTAGAAATAAAAGAATATCTTTGCCTTGTAGCCATGCTTAATGAAGGTATTAAATTTTTCTCTTCTGAGGCTGTCAACTTACCTTGCTGAGACTCACAAATTCTCCCTTAAGAGACATTTGTGTAGCATGCATATCAAGAAAATGAGCTGGAAGGTGGATATGAAGAGGGTGTCTTGTGAACAGCATGTGGGGAAGCTGAATAAAACACTAGATTTGGCTGCTGCAGTGTTGTTTTCTCCCCTTACTTTGTTAAGGTACCACCATTTCTCTTGCACAGACTTAAAAGAAAAGACCAGATGAAAGTTAGGGAAGGCTGAATATGCCAGTGGGTAAAAAAAAAAAAAAAAATCTATGAAACAGAAGGTAAAGATACAAAAATCCCTGGGAATTAATGAAAATAGACATGAAAATAGCAGAACACTGTGTAGAAAAAAAGTGGTAAGGGAGAGAGGGAAGAACTAGATACAACTGGAAATATTAAAAGAAGGCAAAATTTTACAGAAAAAAAAGTGAGTTTGGAATATAAATCATTTGATGGGATTAGCTTAATAGTTCAACGATTCTCCAAGTGAAAAGGCTTCTAAGTAATTATATCTTCTGAATATAGGACTTGAGCTACTTTGAAAGTTTTATTCAAGGACAGAAATTATCTTGAGGAAAGGGAAGGGATTTTTGGAGAGAATAACAGCTTTAAACAACATGTACAGCAACAGAAAGGTTAAAGTGGGAAGAATGAACTAAAAAAGATCAAAGAGAAATTAAGAAAGTCAGCAAGAATAAGAGACTTTTAAAGTTTTTACACAAATGCAGAATGAAGAAAGGGAACAAGAAATGAATACAAATCAAGGACTTTCTTGACACAACAAACCTGAGAATTTAAAGCAAATCTGTCGTCTCAAACTCATGCATTTCCACTGAGTTTTGGTGCTTTAATTTTTAGACATGACATTAAAATAGAGAATTCTCATTGAATTATTGACTTTCAGCAAAATTCAACTCTTAATTCAGCATGTTACTGGGGCAAAAGTGTGCTTCTGCATAGCCTGCTACATGTGCCAGCATGTCATCACATTGCTGCAAAAACCAGTCCATGAACAGGAGGGTGGCTCAGCTATATAAACCTTTACACCGTTCCTATTTTCTAGCTGGCACACAGGACAAGGTACTACCAGTGGCTATTAAAAAAAAAAAAAAAAATCCATTTCATTTTCTAGGAATGCACAAATTCAAGTTCAGACCACCTTGACCTGCAATGGAGCAGAATAAATGAGTTGCTTATTGTCCTCAGTTTTCTTCAGCAGTTTCCAGAACACCAGGATGAATAAGAGAGAAGTGCCAGCCAGTGAAAGCTGACTCCTCCCTCTCCTAACTTCAGGGCACCCAAAAAAAGAGACTGCAGAAAGGCTGTGTGGAGTCAGTGACCTTTCTAATTTCTAGAACGAGGTTGCAAGAAGTAAGTCTTGAAAGTATTTGTTGAAGTAACCAAACTAAAATATTTCAAAATGTCAAGCTATACCAACCAGTGAAAGCGTTTCGGAAGAGTAAATATTTCAAACCATTCATTTTTTACTACCTTAAAATATATTTTAAAAAATTGGCTTTCATACGGATGCTTTGTTCATCTACACCAAAGTAAAGGATTTAAGTCAGGGACCATAATCAGTAATAGCAGTCTTGGTTATAATTTGTAGGAAAATAGTCTAGAGCCAGAGATTAAAAAAAGATCAGCAGAGGCAGCCTGAAGGACAAAGAGGAGAAACCATGACCTGTGGAGGAAATGTCAATTTAACAATCTCCCAGCTCAGGAAAAGTCTTCCATGGCTGCAAGTGATGCAGGCTCAGTAGGGTCTGCAGACCATGGTGCACAAGGCCAATCTGTATTTAGGGATGGTGACTAGATAATCCACCACCAGGACATCTGCTCTGCTATCAGTCAGGGCTAGGAAATGATACAGCAGTGTAGGCAAGCCTTTTATGTACAGTAAAGATTCAGTGTTCCCCACCCCTCCCTTCTTTTTTTTTTCTTTTTTACCAGCTTGCATGATTTTGATAATCATTTCCATCTGTCTTAAAACTGCTTGAAATATAATGTTGCAAATGTAAAAGCCCTGCATCTGCAATTACATTTTCAGCATCGCTGAAACCAGAAGCAAAATCTTGATGACAGAATTCACAGAGTGAAATTTTAGTTTAACCTTGGGAAGATGAAAATGCCTTCATTTAATATTCATTGACCCACCATCCTAGTTTTGATCAATATTAATTTCTGATGTTAATAAATCTTTACACTCTGCCAAGGACAGGGGAGTCAATAATTGTTTATTATAGTTAGAAACGAAAATAAATTCTTTCTTTTATTTAGCATTTCACACACAACAATTATCAGGCAGCATTAAAGTTTATAAACACATCTATCTCAGGATCCACCAGAAAAAACAACTTAAAACTTCCTAGACAACCATGGTTGATTTAAGCACTATGGAAAATTTGAAATTTTTATTCTCAATGACCAACCAATTATCATCTCATTTAAAACCAGTTATGTTGCAAGGAGATTATTTCATATGGATAATCCATAGACACATCTCCCAAAACAGTTTCTCATGGAGAAATCATTTCATAGATGTGGATCTTATACCTGAACATCCTTCTTAAATTTTTAAGCTATACATTTCTTTTCAAGGTTTCATTCCCTATATCCACTTAGGCATCAGGTATTGAAAGAGAGCTCCTGACTATTCTTAAGGCAGTGCCAAAACTCCTATTGATTTGAACATTGACAGGGTCTCTCTTTTGGGAAATGACGATGGCTGTCAGCAATATTCGGAGAGAAGCCAAAAGGCTCAAGGAGCCAATGGTGGATGATTGTATTTAATTTCAAAAATATCCTGGTTTTGCCTCTAAAAACTGATGCCTGCTCTATCAGTGTCACTTCTGGCCAGCACCAGCAAATGAATATGTTTTAATGGGGTGGTGGTGTCATGATAGCAGGTCATGCAGATGAGAAGGCAATATATAATGACTTGACATATTGATGACTTGGTTCCTCTAATTTAACTTCTAAAAGGAATTTTTAAGCCCACATGTAAGGCTATACACAAATCTTACTGCACAATTAACTTTAGCTGGCAAGTCCACATTTTCAGTTAGATTCTATATAAGTTAGTGACTTTTGACTTTGATAATTAAGCTTTTTAATGGGATGCCACACGTTCACAGGGGCAAACAATCAATCAGTGCAATATTCAAACTGTTTCATCAATGACTGCAGCACTTGCTTTTTATCACACAGTCAGCAATCTCCTGCTTTTAGCCATCAGCCACACAAGAGCAGCTTTAGCCCACTGCCATTTTTGCCTCTTTGACACATCATAGTGTGTCATTTGTACTTAACTAGAAAAGAGGCAGTTATGGATTCTCAGTCTTCTGATACTTGTCTTTTGGTGGAATCTTTGTCTTTTCACTAAAAAAAATGAAATTGTCATCCAATTTTACTGAAATCTAATTTATACCTATGTTAATTATGCAGCCAACGAGCCTCAAGGGATTATGTGGTACATTCTTTATCATCATAAATATTGCATTACTTCAAATGCACTTTGGAAATTCCATTCTCAGCATTTCTTAATGATATTCAGAATTCCAGGAGAGAGCACACTCTTATCTCCTGTTACAACAAGTTCTACTGCTTGTGTATTATTTTTCAATTAGTGCAATATCAGTCTTCTTTTATATTTTGATAATTCAATAAAAATTAATATTATTCTTGCTAATCAAAGGGTTGCTGAAATTTCTATTTAAATGCTTTTGATCAAAAAATGTTAACAGTTGGAAAGATGTTACCGTTGGAAGAAAAGATCTCTACATATTTTAATTAAAGGCTGTGGAAGAAGATTTTCTATCACGCCTGTAAAATTGTACACAATGTAACTTAGGTGCAATCATTATTTCATATAGAAGGGATTTTTCATGGCCTTCTAATCATAATTCCCTTCACTATTTTTCTCAAGCTGACTCCCTCATTTTAAGGGATATGTTTGCTCCTGAAACTGCTAGATTTCTCAACTACTGAAATGCTCTGTTAATTTATTGCTGAGAACTGACATTAAGAAAAAAACTCACACCTTCACACAAACACCTGATGTGCATTCCTTTTCCTTCATGGCCAATAATCAGTAAATGCAAAAATGGAACTTGTTTCTACTATTAAGCAAATAATTCAAGTACTCTAAAAGGTAAGAGCAATGCAAGTCACCTAGTTCCAGGCAGAAGAGAGAAATCACCTCTGCGATTTGTATTTTCTGTTTAAACTCACTGCTGTTCATTATGTGGGCTCAAAATAGAAAATGTGGGCTGAGAAAACAATGAAAAAAGACACTGTGAGAGTGCCATATAGAATTCTACCTGAGTGTTTGGTGATGGACTGCATAGAGAACACGTGAAGCTGTGCTGTGGAAGGGTCACAGACTTGCTGCGCACTGTAGATTACTTTCATACTCCACAGTTTACGTACCTCTCACTTATATAAATGCTGGTTTGCCGTGCCATAAACCACATTAAAACCCTGACCCACAGCTGTGGCTTCCTCCCTGGTTCTTCAGGGACTGGACGGGGTTGGGAGTGGAACTGGACTTTGCCTTCATGGCTTTCCTCTGACCCCCACAGCTCATACATGTGGTTTCCTCTCAGCTGCACACAGGTCTGATAAACACAGCTAGTGGGACTAATCATATCCCAAAAACCCTGTGGAAACAGTGCTGAAAGCTTCTTAAAATTCAGATACCTCCCTTTGCATTTCAGAAACAGTGTGGGGAAGAGGAGATCTCTTTATAACGAACATCTTTTTATGTGGGTTGAAATGGATATATCCATTCCTCCAAAGAAACACAGAGCAACATGGCAATTCCAAATTCAACAGGGCATTAGAATGACAGCATCTAGAAATCTTTGGGATATTGTGTCCCTGCTCAAGCTGCAAGTAATGTGTCTCAAAGAGGAGATGGAAAGAATGAAGCATGCAGTGTTTCTGAGATTAATTTAAGACAGAGTTCCAAATGGAGTGAGTTCTCAAGTCTCACTTGCTTATCAATTCTTACACCCACTCTCTTTATATCAGCACATTTCAGATTTCAATGTAAACTTAACTGTATTTCATCTAAAACAATTTCATCTGTCGAAACTAATATTATTCAGGTAATTTAAAGTGCGTGTTTAAGGTTTAGTTGTGCAATAAGAGATAATAAGCAAGTAATAAGATGAAAGTGCAATGGTAAAAGCAAATACATTATACAAAAACGAAGATTTGTTTCCACATTCCAAGTTTGGAGGTTGGTTTGTTAAAAAGGGCTTTTGTTTCTGCAGTTGAACAGAGAAAGCTCTGTTAGCTTTTCCCTAAACTTTCAGATAGGGGCTACTTCTTTAAAGATTTTTATTAATCATAAAAGGACAACTTTCAATGTTAGTCAAATGGAGATTTCCATAAGAGAATTGAGAGATTGCCCTCTCAGGTAGAAAGAATATTTTCTTTTTTAAACAAAAATTGGTTCCACTTTTGGTAGGTTCTTGTAGTGTCCTTCATTTTCTGGGGATACTATATTGCATTTCTTCATCTCCAGGACCCTAGATCTCTCAATCTCCAGAAACCCTAAATCTCTTCTTCTGAGGACACTGTCTGCACAATATGGTCATCTGTTACCTTCAGCAGTTATTCAGGATTTTCCTTCCTAATTTATTATTTATTCTTTATTAGATGTGATTTTTCTAAATTGGTATGATTTTGGTGTGACAGCTATTTTGGCAAGGAAAGCTGCAAATAACCTGGGGGGCTTTTTTACAGGTCAATCAGAATTGAAAGTCCTAAAAATTGCAGAAGAAGACCCAAATCTTAGCTATGCAGTTGAAAGCAGCTGATAAATCATCAAAAAACTTAGAAGATTGAGATGGGGAACCATTTACTGCCTTCACAGTGCTCCATCCTGGCATTGTACTTCATTTCTCTGGGTTTTAGTCTGATACTTAAAACACGGATCTCCTTGGAAAGGAGAAGCTTTCCAGTTAAGCTAACTCCCACATTTAGCTTCATCTCAAGCTCCTTTCCTCCCTTCTCACAAAAACATCAGTCCAGCTCCAGACTGTGCACTGAAATGCTCTGTCCACACAGCACTCATAGTCCCAGCACCTGAAAAAAACAAGTGTTTTCATCAAGTGAACTTACTTCAAGTCAAAATTCAAGCAGGAGGTTTGACAAAAGCTGCAGCAGTTCTGCTCTTTCCTGCCTCAGATGGCACCACTGGTTCCTGCTGGCCACTCTGCCCTGAGCTAAGGGCTAAGGAGCTGCACCCCTTCAGGTTCAACTGCTTTGGGCTCGTGCCTGACCTCAAGCCACACCACCTCATACCATGGAAAATGCATCTGGAGGTGCTTCTGTCCTGTGCCTGAGTCTCATCAGCTCGGGCTGGTCTGAAGCCTCACACATAACACTGGCCTCACTCCCTGCTAACCTAATGTCACTTAGGCTCAAATTTGCTGACATGAGGAGGTGCTGCTACCACTCATTGTGCGGCATTAGAGCTTATTAGTAAAATACCATAGATTTACATAGTCCTTTTCAAACACGTCTTTTCAAAACCTTGTAACAGTTGTATGACCACAGTGGGAGCTACTTATCTGTCACAGAATTGCTGATTCAACATCCTAAAGCTATCCTTAATTTCTCAGAGTCTTTTTTGATTTGTGCTGACATTGTGCTTTTTATACTGCATACCTCTTCTTTTATTATATATTGATTTTTATTCCTATTAACTATACAATTGTTTTCATCTTTTTTATTTTCCTTTATAAGATGCTTATGTCACATTAATTCATCTGTCATAGTTGGAGGCAGCTGACTTCAATAAATTATGATTGACTTCTAATATATGAAAACAGTGGTTTTGTTCAACATTCAAGTTTTATGGAAAAACAGCAGAAGTTAAAGAAATTAGAAGTGCTTTCATACAAATGCAGATAGTTTCAAAATGTTCTTTTTTACAGTTTAAATATTCAACCAAGATACTTCAAAATAGAATAGCTACTATTGCAGGCTGCAATCCACAGAATGAAGAGTTTGAGTCCTACTCTTTAGAGACACCAAGACATGATGATTTGAATTCTGCAATTAACACCACAGCTTTATTGTGTTGAACATAAAGACATGTTTTTGAAAATACATAAATAACTGACATTTAAATCATGTCAAATTACTGAATGCCAAGCTTTGAACACTTTAAAAATGCAGTTCTGTAGGGTTCTCTCTGGCAGGCATAAATTGGAGGTGAGATGGGATGGAAAGTAACAAAGCACAAAAAGCACAATTATTATCTCTGCTAATAATTCTATTTTGAGAGCATTATCAGAGTGCAGCTAAGGAAGATGATGCTAACAGGTGAATGTGCCTGTAAGGCAGCACACAAGGAGACAGCCATGAGGAGGAGGTGTCAGTGAATGACCAATTCTCATTCAACATTCTTTGCAGTAACTCCTCCCCACTGATGCTGAAATCAGCTGGGCCTTCTCAACTGCAATTTGAACTTTGGACCCTCAGCATACACAATATAGGTTTCTTAAAAAAATTAGACATGAAAAACCTAGATTAACATTCATGAATGAAGAAACAGAATAATCCCTAACCTAAACAAAATGCTCTATTTCATTTTGTGCTGTGGGGTATTATTGAAAAGTGAGATGATGAAATGACCTTAAATGTTACCTTAAAAATCAGCTTTGGGGTGAACACACAATATGATCTTTGAACATTTGTGATTTTTTTCTCTGTACCTTCTGAACCTGCACCAAACTGAAAACCCTGAGGGCGAGAGTGCTTCTTACTGGTTTGGGTAAGCAGGTTTTCCTCTCTCCCTTTCATCCAAAATATGCACTCAGCTATTTCCACATCCTTTACAAAGCCAGCTTGGGGAAAGTGAGGCTTGTGTCCTGCTCCTTTAGAGGCCAGAAAGCAATCCTCATCTCACCACGCTGACTTTTTGGCTTCAACTGTTCAAGATCACTGATCACTAGAAGAGCAATGTCCCAGGGTGTCCTCTAAGCTTCCTGGCATGAGACCCCTAATTCTGCTTTAAATAAATTATCCAGTGTTTCTAGGGTAATAATAAAATCTCACAAGAAAAAATAGTAAAAATACTGAATTGCCTGACTGGGCATAATTTATCAGATATTTCTATAATTTCACAAATCACCCATACTAACGCAGCTTAGTTAATAATATTGCAGGAAATTAGACTTTGGCAGCTAATGTTCCAGAAGAGAAGATTTTTAAATAAAAGCAATATCTTTCTTTGAAAACTGTTTTGTAAAGTAAATTGTAGCAAATTATTCCTCCTAGCTGAGAACTTTCCTATTAAAATGTTCACTGGAGGATATTCTAGCAGTACTAAATACCACCCTTAATCACCTTTGAGGACATAGCTCCGAGATAATGAAAAAATCAAGGAAGGCCAAAAAAAAAAATCTACTAACCAGAAATCCTGCCAGGCAAATACTGAAACATCCACAGATCCTGTCTACTTGCAGAGCTAACTATAGCTAGGAACTATCCAAAACTATTATTTGACTTCAAGAAACAAAAATGCAGACACAGCTATTTTTGAGTTTGGTATCGGGAAAAAAAAGGTTCAGAACTGGAAATGAATGGGACAGTTTGCACTGTTGTGTTCTATTAGATTTTTTTGGTTTTTTCCCACACCGCTCTACCTACCCCACCATCCTGGAGAAGTAATGTAGCACATTCAGAAACTCTGCTTACTGTGAATCAAGGGTGGGAAAAGAACAAGGATAGAGCCTGACTGGAACATCACTTACCTGCTACAGCTGTTTGAAATTGTAGGTGCACAGGTTAAAAAATAAATAAAAAAATTTTTAAAAAATCAATTTTTCTTTTGAAGTCTAAAGGACCATCTATGCTCTTCTGGTACCTCAGATCTGACTGATCCACCTTCAAGGTTAAGACCATTTCTGCTGGAAGTTTGTCAGCTTTCTCATTACCTGTTGTCAGGAGCTCAAATCCTGCCACTTTGATTTTGCCTTGGGAGCTTGAGTAGTATAACATAAATATTTGGATTAAAATCAGTAGTCATGCAGAATAGCCCCAATCTTATTTACAAATGAAATGCCAGATGTACATTCCACAAAGGCATATCCCACTAATCGAAAATATTACTTTGATGAATGCACCATTAGGAATGTCACCTAATAATTACACTTCAAATTGTTTTAAAAAAAGAGACACCTTAGGAGATACAACCAATGACTGCATCTACATTAAAAACACTTATTTAATGTTTTGTATTTGAAAAGTATCTTAAGCCCACTGTAACAAAAAAAAAAATTCAACACCATCCATCTACTAATTATGTTGCTAAGATATTAACAGTAAAGAATTTGGTTCTATGGCTCTTAAAAGCCTGATTGTTAAATTTGTAATAATATGGGACCCGTCTTTCATTGAGCAGAGAAAAATGAAAACCAACAAAAACTAGATCCCTAAAATGAATATGTACTGTTGAGAAGCCTTAGTTTACTGTCACTGAATTTTATTCTCCTTTTCATTTTCAGTAATTGCAGCAAAATAGCTGCTCTTCAGGGACATATTAGGAAAAGAATAGTAATTAAGCTTAGGAAGGTATAATCTGTATAAAAATGAATTACAACTGACTCAGTCTAAAACTAATGTATTACAGATTCAAATGAAAACCTAGCTGTACCCTGTGAATAGCTTATTCAAAAACACTTCCAGATTTCTAGATGTCAGCTCTGTCACTTTGGGCACATTCATTATCCTCTTCAAAATGTGTAACCCTTCAATGTGAAAAATGACATCACTGAGGAGTCAACACTTTTCCTTCCCTAAGGAGCCATGCCTGGGAATACGAGAAAAAATCCTACAAACAGATAAATGGAAGCTTTCTTTATGAATGAGCCTGCATGGTTTATCAAGAAAACCACTTAAATGGCCCACATTATTTTAGCAAAACACCAACCAGCCAAAAGGAGAGAAAGAAACATCCCAAGGGCTTTTAAAAGTTAATTTTCCAGCACCAGATTTTGAATTGAAGCCTTTTTATTAAAAATAAATAAATTCACTGATGAATAGCTCTATACTTGGTTTCCAGAGAGTGAACAGCAAAAGGAGGACAAACAATCCATAAACAGTCAGGAGCTTTTCCACAAAATGTGCTTGACGAAGCAAAGCAAGAAAACATGTTTTTGAATGCATATTATGGGAACATCTCTCCTGCTCCAAAACAACTGAACAAAAATATTTGTGGATTATTAGAATATACATTACCTACCAAAATTTCATAGCCTTCCATTCCTGTGAGGTCAGAAGCGGTGTACTTTCAGCTTCATATGACATTGGGAGAAAGGAAAGCAGCATTCTTTCAACTCCAGTTTTAGGGATTCAACTCCTTTTTTAAGGGATTAGATATCCACAGCTAATTCTGTCAAGTCTACCTACTAGATTTATCATTAAAATTATTTTAGTCAATATTTGCACAGAAGAAAATAAAAGGGCTTTAAACAAACCTCTTGGATGTCTTTGCTATAAATTATAAAACCAGAAATCAAATTAAACAGAAAGCAAAATAAAGCATGACCCTCCCTAACCACTAAATCATCTGTGGCAACCTGTAGAGATGGATGTATTTTGGAATGTTCCCAAAGCCAAACTGTTGAAGCTAGCTTTAAAACAAGATATGAATTACCTTGGCATGCTCCACTCTTGACTTAATCCTCAAGGCTATGGTCAAAAATTTACTAGACAAGCAGTAAGGGAAGCAAGAACAGCATCACTGTGAACAACTAGAACAATTTCTTCCCTAGAATTTTGCAAAGCCCTGCCCTCTCTGTAGGAAACTTAAGAAACAGAGCACATGAAATGCTCTACTACCCCAAGAAAAACATTCTGTGAGATGATATTACTGCTGAATTATAATTGAAAGCTATATTTTGATGATTATCATGTTACTTTGCATTTTTGAGCATCATGCACTATTTTAAAATTCCATCTTTGAATAACGTATGAAAATCCTGTGTATAAAAATTGTTATACCAGCAGAGAAAACGTTCAAGAATGGCTTCTAGGATATAAAAAAATACACGATATTGTGTATGAAATTATTGCAAGCAAGGAGGGGTAGTAAAGATTTAGTATCTAACTAGAAATACTGGTTTTAATTACTCTAAGGACAACTGCAGCAGCATTGTCTAAGAACAAGGAGATGTGAAATGCTGTGCAGTAACATTCTGGCTTATGGATACACACACAGAACAGCTCTGGGTCCCCTAATGCTGATGGATAAGGCACTGGCACAGTTTCAACCTGACACGCATGGGCATCCATTACAGCATGTCCTGAAAAACACGCAGCTGGTTTGGAGAATGCAGAGCTAGAGAAGATCTACCTCCTGTAGAATGCAAGACAGTAAAAGAGGTTTAAAATATAAAATAACAAGGAGTCCATAAAGTAGTTTTAGTTTTATTTATTAAACACTTGGCAGTGGATATCAAATGCTGGAGTATATCACAAGTGGTTTGACTGCATCATTTATTTGTAGTGCAATACAAAATGAGAAACATGCCCCAGCTCCTTATTGTATGTTAATATTAAATCATTACACATGGCAGCTGTTTTGTGTTCCATGTGGTTTTCAGTTTCTTGCTGACAGGTGTCCAAATCACAGAAACTATCCCCACATGTAGTGGCAGCTGGCCACACTGTCATCTCTGAGATACCAGGAGTGAATAAAGAAGCAGTTTGTATACTGGAATGAATAATAGAATCACTAGCTGCCTCTCTGTTTGGTTCGAAAACCAGGCAGACTTTAGAATAGTGTATTTTTGAGTGTTCAAGAAAACCCGTCTTTCTGAAAGTATAAGCAAGGTCTTGGTTTTGAATGGGGGAAAAAACCCCTCCAAACCCCTGATAATCACTTGAAATATTTGGTCAAAAGATGATGTATAATTTGCAGAGTTTTCCTTTAGCTTGATAACCTTTCCATAACATGACTGTGCTCAAGTTGGGTAATGCTATCATTGTAAGAATTCATTATAGTACACAAATACACCATGTCATTCCTATATATCCAAGTCCAGACTGTTGTGTGCCTTTGGAGGTTGCAGTCATTTTTCTGACAATATCTGAGAAGAGTTAGAAGAAGAAAGGGGTTCAAATTAGAGAGTAGCATTAGGTCAAACACGTTTTCTCATGTTTTTACTTCACTTGCAATGGCGCACACAAATCAACATTATTATTTTCAGCTGCCTTCTATAGCTTTTGTAGCAACAGACTATTACACAAGAACTGCTGATATACCCTTAAAGATGTTGCACCAACACTTGCAACTCCCCATAAGGCAGAAGGTGAGCCCTGGTGTTGGTGGGATCCCCACATGGTGCCGTCCTTGTGACACTCAGGAGATGCCATTGCAGTGACAAAAAGGACAGACCTGGACTGGCCTTAGAGAAACAGAGCTCAGTGGAGGAACAGGGGCTGAAGAGAAAACCTCAGACTGCTTCCCTGGGCAGCCCTTCCCAAACATGATGTCTGCCCAACATGCCACGGTCCAAGCTTTTCCAAAGCTTAAAATTAGAAAAGAAGAGTTGAAGCCAAATGGGCTTCAAGTCATACAGACATTCTGTTTTCCCTGTTAGCTTCCAGGCTTTAAAGGGTTTAGCAAACTGTTAACCATCCTGGTTGCAGTCTCAGTCCCTTAAGAAATTCTAAACCTGATATTGCAGAAAGCCATGGATATTTCATCCTCACACCTGCTAACCCTGGAGGGAAATATCTTTAAAACAATCTTCTGGGAATGCTTAAAAAAAAAAAAAATCTTTAGAGCACATTCCCAAGAAATTTTAGCAATCTTCAAGCAGCACTGTGCCTTTGAAAAGAAAAGGAAGCAAAAACCCCCAGCTAAAAAAAAAAAAAAAGGCAGATTAATTCAAAGCATATTTTGAAGTATCAGATGTTCTTGACTATAGTGACTTTTGCTTCTATCACATTAAGTTAGTTGAACAGTGTCATTGACATGTACATTTAAAAAAAATTCTAACCAAAAAATAGCTTATTTTGTAAGTGGTTACAAAGGAAATAAGTGGATTCTTTTTAAACACCAGTTCTAATTTTGCTAATAGGTGTATGTGTAAGAATTAATGAATTCTAATTATCTGTAGTGCACTGTGAAAATTACTTTTTAAAACATGCAGAAAATTCTACAACTGCAGTTCACAAAATAAGCTACTTTTTACTCAGCATTATGTTTAGAAATTATTATTATGGGAAGCTTTTAATTAAAAAGGTACCTACATTTACAACAAAGATTGAAGAATCTACTAAATATGGCAGGAGCCCAAAATTACTTAAGTGGTGCTCAGCTGCATACTATTTACAGATCATTTCTAGTCAGAGAAGGGAGAAGCAAGTCTCCCTTTTTTCCTGAGTAGCTGCTGAGGCAGATGGATGCCACATGCAGGAAGCTCCTCAGTGGCATTGTGTTCCTTCCCTCAATCCAGTGTCACCTATAGCTGCATCAGGAATCATTCCTCAATATGCTAGCAGCAATTTAGCAGAGAAACCAGGATTTCTGCTCCTATCACACACTATTTGACCTGATGAAGCCCCAGTCCCACTGTGTCTGTGCCTTATAAAGAGATAAATCATGCACCTACATAAGACAGAAAGGAACAAGCCCGGATGGGAATTGCTTCTCAGTAGTTGATGTCACGTGCTGATAAGCAATCCAAAACTCCGGTTTTGGATCCATATGAAACCAAAGAGAACAGATGCAGAATCCACTGGTCTGGCAATAAATCTCCCCTGCCCCCCAGCCCTGTGGTTTGCTTTATTGAACTGGCTCCCTTAGAAGTTTACAGCTGCCCCCTGAGCCTGACCTTCAACCTTCTGCCCAAGCTGGTGTTGCAAGTATATTAACATTTGCACTTTTAGTGCACACCAGCAGTTCCTATACTTTATTTTTAGGAACTCACTCTTTTCTCTTTCAAGTGGAAACATATCTGTTCAGCATGCCATAAACATTCAAGTAATTACTGCTGCCCCACTCATGAGTATGTTCTTAAAAGGGGCACTGATGCTTGGCAGGTTTAATAGCATAGACCAGATTAATGCAGCCTCTTATGTGGGTACAGGAAGCCCATTCCTATGGCCCACTGGGAACAAGATGTTCAAATGCAAATCAGAATTAAAAAATATGCACATCAAAATAGGGGAAAAAAAAAAGTTCCACTCATTTGTTTATTTTAGTTAATAAAAGGATACCCAGAAAACATTGCTGACTCTTCCCAGTGCCCCACCCTTGACAATGCATGGGAAATAAAATCACAGGTTCTATCCTCACTGCTCGTATAAAATCCTCACAGACACAGAATCTGAGGCAGAACAGTGAACCTTGCAATCACTAGTTTCTAACAGTCTGAGCAGCTTTCAGACTACCTGACCACATTCTATATATGAATTTTTATTTTTTTCCCCCAGTAGTGCAACTGGTTTGCCTGACAAAGCTGGAAAAGCTGACAGCGCTACTTACTGAGGAGAGACTCCCTTTTTTTGCTATTACAAAGTTATCTTTGTGCTTTCATAATGGTAGTACACTCTGTACATATCATCTGTACATATCATTAGCTACCATTTAAAATTATTAAAGAAAGTGATATAAGAATAAATAACCTATTTTACATAAATCTATGGTTCTGTTTATTTAAACTGATTGGAAATATTATCTGATCCTGAATTATAAATATTTTTTCTCATTCTGAGCATAACACTCCCTCTAATTTTGTTTGGAATATAACAGTTATCCCTCTCTATCCCAGCGCATGCTTTAAAGCACATTTTTTTTCTCTGTATGTGGAAATAGCTACTTAAATTTCTACTTTCCATGAATGCATAATTCAAAATTGTTTACTAGATGTTTTATACTGTTTCTCTGTGACCAGAAGAGATTTAAGCAATAGTTCAAGAAAATTAATCTTTAGACTCAGCTTGCCATTTTAAAATACCCCAATATATCTCTATTAGGCCAAAGTCAAAAGTCAACAGAAGTGCAGTCTGCCTAACCTCCTTATTCCTACATTAATCAAATCTCATCCCACTTAATTTTCTTTTTGGAATAGGAAAAAAGTGAAATAAGAGAGGAGCTAAAGAAAAAAGGAAAAGAGATGATTACACAAACATACACTTCAAGGAGATCAATCCTCTGTAGCTACACTGTTGAAAAACATTCAATAAAATAAGGTAGGATAATGCTTTCTTTATGTAAAGGAAAAATCAGTCACATTAATGAAATAGCCAAATGGAACCTTCAGGCCCAATGTAGTAAATCTCCAGTAAATTCCAATTAGTATTGAAGTAATAAGTCTGGAAATTATTTTTCTCCCCTTTAAGTAATGTATATACTTGCAGGAAACAAAAACAAACAAAAAAACCCAAACAAAACCCCAAAACCCAAACAAACAAAACAGCAACAAAAACCAAAAAAAAAAAAAAACCAAAAAAAACCCCACCCAAACAAACAAAAAAAAAAACCAAACCCCAACGACAACAAAAAGCTTGGATGACTTGAATGCCATCAAGGAGCAGGTCTTGAGACAGCTGAATTCATCATTGGTACATACTGCATAATTCAAGATGTGTCTTTGAAAAACAAAGCAAGCCCAAACCAAACCAATAAGAGCAAACCCACACATCAGCAAATCAGCACCATAATGATGTTGGCCCTTGGAATGATGCCATTTGATGGCCACATTCAAGCTGGCAGTGCCTTTCACTGACAAATAAAACATTCTGTATCCTGCAGAAGTCTCCGATGTAAATGGAAGTCTTCAACAAGACAAAATAATAACAATAATACAAAAAATCAAAAAAAAAACCCTCCACCAGAAAACATCCCCCCCAGAAAAAGCTACCAAAAAATCCTAACTAAAACTGAAATCAGCAGCCATGCTGTACTAGTTCTTTGTGAAACATTGTATAAATACACTAAAATTATCTCTGCTGAAGAAAGCCTTTCAAAAAATACTTAGTGCAAAACTAATTTTTGAAAACTTTGTTCATACTTTTAAAATATCACATCTGTGACCAAATGATGCTCATATTCTTAGCAGGTAATTGCTGTAGACTTTTGACAAATACTACACTTTACCACAAGTGAACATAGGATCTGATTCCATCTGCATCAAGTGATGATGAAACTGGAAGACCAAGATGATTACCACTCTCTTTCACATGTTCCTACTCCATTCTTATGTGTGCAACACAAAGGCAGAGAGAAATCCTAGATTAACTTGTATTGGAAAAAAAAATGTTATGGAATTCATAAGAATCAAGACTTCACCCCCAAGTCTGGTCATGAAGCCTTGAGAGGCTCAACTCAATAAACAAGTGTCTTTTTTAACTAACTGTTCTGCACAACACAGAACACACCCCCACAACAAACACAATAAACAACCCAATGAAACACCTAATACCTTTGATCAGTAAAATAAATGATACTGGGTCCTTCCCTCACCTTTGCTTTCTTTCCACATACTGGCCAGTAAATCAGAGAAAGATTTAAAAGTGTGAAGAAAAGACTGCCCAAGAAAATCTGCCCCCAGAACAGACAAAGAAGAGTTTATACATCCTTTCCAAGACATCTCTGTAGAAGACTTTTCACCTTTCCATGCATTTTGCCAGACAAACAGTCCAGTTACAGATCAGAAAAATAAAGCAGTAGCTGTTTACCTCTTCCCAGCTGCTCTAATTGTTTAATTTTTTAGATAGTATAGACTGAAAACCACTCATTGTACTCCTTTATCTGCTTCTATAGACATGTTTAACACAGAAAGGAAAATGGGTTTAACTCCTGCTGCTCCAGCTTTTCATATTTTATGCCAGTTCTCTACTGTGCTCCTCCACAGACCTGGGCACTCACAGATTGCATTTTTATGTCACTGTGATTTACAGAGTGCAAGGGGGACAATTACATAACTGTTTACTTAAACTCATAATTTCTCGGAAGCCCTACACAATCCTTTTGTTATCATAATCTCCAACAGGCATAAGTAGCATGGATATATCATGGCATGAAACTGGATACAGCTGACTTTGCCTGTCTGACTGGTGACTTACAGAGTCCTGCTCATCTGAACTTCTGGGAAACAGCTGCTGGTCCCACACTGAAATTAGAACATTTGAGCTCATCTGATTTATGTTAATTCCCGTGGGAACAATGACATGAAAAATGAACACCACTTGTAAATAAAGTACCAGCCCCCTCAGCAATGAAAAAAACTATATGAAACAATCTATTTCAGTACACACTGATGTATTTACCACCTTGCTACTCTGAAACATAGGCAGTCTAATGGTTGTCATAAAAAAAAATGGAGCCTTGAGTATACAGCTATTCAAAGGTTTTCTGTGTCTGTCCTGCCATTATTTGAAGAATTAGTTTGCAATAGTTATTCGGCTGGTTTCGGTTGAAGAAATATTTTGATGTTGTCAGGCATGAGGGAGGTGAGCAGAAATAAAGTTTATGTAGTAAAAGGCAAGGTACAGGAAATATGTTCAAGTGACCCAACTGTCAAGGAGTGCATATTCTCCAAAAGCTAGAAGCCATTACAGTTTATTTAGTTCTGATTGTTCAGCCTGACAGGGCAAACATTTGAAATCTGCTTTTTTAACATACTGGGCTCTCACGGGATATTCCACACAGCATTATATTGTCCACAGATCAAAGCTGGTATTCATAAGACCAAAACCAAGGTGGCTGGAAATGACTCCTTAAGGATTTGAAATTTTCCTGTAGATGAGAAGAATAATCCCTCAAAAGGTTTAGTGTACTCACAAAAAGCAGTTTAAGCAAAGCAATCAGTTGTCTCTGAGACCAGACTGGGTCATCTGATGGGAGCATAGCTGAGATACTGCTCAGACACGCACATGTAAGAGTGGTGATGTCTTATTTTTGGTGACTTTTTATCATTCAGGATACTTCTGAATGCACTGAATGCACTTCTGAAGCACTAACAAGAAAATCTCTGGCAAAAAGTCTTTTAGTTTTACCTTACAAGCACAGACAGCCTTTAACTGACTCTGGATATCCTGCTGCTTCAGTTAAATGAGGTAGCAGAGCACAGGCAGGGTTGCTTAACAAGAAATTAATCTTAATTTAAGGAACTTCCCTTCATGGCAAAGTCCTTTGTTAGGCTATCTTGGAAAAGGAGGGTCGGGGTGGAAAGAGGGACCCTCAGTGTGTTTGCAGCTACAGGTTGAGCCATTTCAAAGGACAGAGCACGTACAGAATGTTACTACTTTTTGTTTCCTTTTGAGTTCTCCACGACAGGCAAAAACTTCTTCCCATCCCCCAGGTTTGCTGTCGTCAAAATTTCATTTCATTTGTCACCTTCATGTTTGAAAAGGTCTAATGTATACAGAAGAGTCCTACAATGATACATTTATGAAAATTGCAGATTGTTTACTCAAGGACCTCCACGAAAAGTTGTTAGTTTTCATGTCTAAAACTTGAAAGTGACAGATGACAGTTTTACTGTGGTGTGTAAATGCTAATATGGATATGAACACTGAAGCCAAAAAGCAGGGTGCTGCCTTCATAAAATGTGCTGATACAGTATAATGCTTAAAAAAAACCACTTCTACCCCCCAAAATATATACAAAACTGACCGACCATCTCCTCATTCTGTAGCTCTTTGGATGAGACCTTGTTGCAGGCGCAGAGTGCCCTGAATTTAAATTTTGATGTGGTCTGGCATAATATGATTTGAAAACCTAGCTGACTAATCTGCAATGGCATAACTGCAAACAGCTCTGAAAAGGAAAGGAGGAAAAGATGGCTTTGCCAAAGGAGTGGGGAAAGCTACAAATATCAAAGGGCTGAAGCAAGGGCAAGGGAAAAAGATACAGCACTTCATACAGATGTTTCATTAATGATTGCCAATCCAATTGTGTCCCTCCTCAACATGCTAAAGGAGATTAAAGACTTTACTACAGTCTTCAGGGTTTGAAGGTAAATTAATGTGAAATAGGACTTATTGTAACTGGGAATTGGACTAAAACAAAGCACAAACAGAGGGAAACTGTTACCAATAGAGGCGGTTGAACAACTGAAATTTGGATTTTTAATTTTGGTTTTAATTTTTTTTTTCAATAACTGCACGACCGAGGAGAATAAGGAACAGAACACATGCTGGAAAGGAAGCTAAACAGAAAGCAAACAGAATCTACTATCATTTAAAATCTTAGTGCCCCGATTTTTCTCAAAAATGTAGAAGTGGAATATAACACAACTACTTGCCTATTTCAGGATATAAACTATAGGGGGAATCAGTTGAGGTAGAGTACTATTTTGAAAGACATAATAACAATTTGTAACCTTACTTTAATATTTACATGCTTTCCTCTTTCAAATTTCCAACCAAAGAAAGGGGAGAATGTGGGAGGCAGAACAGACACGTATAACCCATACAAACATTCAAGTCACCTCTGTTTCACTACCCTCACACTGTTTTTTATAGTTTCCCTGAAATTACGTTTCATACTTCATTATGTCAGCTCTCCAATCTCTAAAAACTGAATAAAAGGGGGTTTTGCCTTCTGAATTTTGAAAACTCTCAAATGAATACTTCTTGGACCATCAGTATAAGTTCTTATTCCTTTTTTCTGAAAAGAACTATATAAATGTTGAGGTACCTCACAGTCATCACAATGCTGTTCCCAGGCACAGATGGCTTCCTTACTTTTACCCATAGAAATATTCCTCAGGAACTCAGAATCAAAGAATTATGAGATAAATCCCTCCAGAAGCTCCATTTTGAGCCCTTGTGTCTGCACTGACCTTGAGGGAATGCATTTTGTGCTTGGCTGTCACACATGGCATCCTCTCACTGATGAAGTATCCCAGTCAGCAACAAAGGAATATAGATACTTTATACATATATTACCTGTGAAGCTACAAATTATCTACTTTTTTTGGTAAGTAGCATAACAATTCTCTCTCTAGTAAGTAGCCCAGAAGAACAGCAATTAGAGCTTATGCTCTAATTAGTGGTTATGCACTTCATCAAGGAAGCTGAAGTCCATTTGCTCATTGAAAATGCAATAGCTACAAATCTGAGGAGTGAAGCTCAGATTTCTTTTCTTGTGTCCTAGTGATTTGTTTGCTCCAGGAACAATGCTCAAAAAACAAGTTTCATGGAAATTCACACCATCACTTCATCAACTTTTGGAGGAGGCACAAGAGAAGCAATTACACTCCAGAATTCTGTCAGTTCTTATTCCTGTTGTTTCACAGGGCAGACATGAGGGAAACAATTATTTTTGAGAAAAGAACAATGAAACATTAAAATTTTCTGTCCATAAGTTGATTTAAACCTCAGAAGTAAAAATATTCAACTCCATCTATTTAATGGCCAATGCATCCATGCCATTACATGAGTACTCATGGAGACAAATCCTGTTGCTGGATTCACTGGAGCAACATGTAGTTTTCTAGATTTACTTGAACTACTGGAGCAGCCAAATAGAAGAAGGGATTAGCAAAATGAAAATAACCAGAGAAAGCCATCCTTGTGCCTATCAGACAATTTCACTGATTTTTTTAAATTCTTATTTATTTACTACTAAATCTGGAGGCAAGATTTACTTAAAACTTTTGTTTTAAGTTGTTGAGGCTAGGGTTAGTACAGAGAAAGTTTTCTTTTATCAATTTCTTTTTAAATAATTTATTTTCTTCACCATAGAGAAGACCCTTGAAGCCTTCAGTATGCTGCTTTGCTTTAACAAATAACATAATAGCTTTTACACAAGACCCTTTTATACAATGGATGTTTTATTTGTTAAGATTGAACAGGCAGCCGTGTTGGTGGAGCTGCGTGCCACACAATCCTCCTTTCTCTCCTCTCTGCTTGGAGAACTGTTGTTCCCATGAGATACACCTTCCCTAAGCTCTGGGGAAGACACTATCAAGAAAGCCATCCTGTTTTTTTTTTTAATTTTTAAACATTTCTATTTAATAAATCTATACTAATCTTCATAAGACTTCCAAAGAATTATGATTAAGGCCTCATAAGACTTCCAAAGAATTATGATTAACCACATTTTTCCTGTATCTTTCACATCTTAAAAGTACTCCTGGAGCAAAAAAGAAATGGAAAGGTACATGCCTATAACTAACACATCAATATTCCTGCTTTGCCTTGATCCATTATCCTACTATGGCTGCTGTAATTCCTGACATTTATGATCCAATTATAATCCAGTTGCTCCCAGCAGAATAATCTTTTGTTTCTACCGTGCCCCCATAAATAGAGCTACTTAGATGCAGCTATTAGTAGTCCAGAAACACAGTGAGAGGGAAAAAGAACCCTGGGCTGAAAGACCAATAATATAATTTTCACAAGCCCTGGTGAAAGAAACTTCAGTGGAACACGTAGGAATTCATCCATTTTTCTCTTTCATTCTCAGAGTCTTGAGGTTTGACCAAAACCAACAATTTTTCTACAGATTAAGACCAATAAACAACTTCCTGTTTGTACATCTAACAACATTCCAGGTACTGACTTGAGAGGGAAATGATAAATAAAGTATATCCTTAACCTGATATGTAGCTTTTTGCACACCGTGCTACTCAGCTGTTCCTCAGAGCCTTTCCCTTTCAAACAGGCATTAATCTTGCTGCCACAGAGCAAACATTCAATATTTTGCACACTGTCTTGTTTTTCAGAGTGATTCTCTGTGGCTTGGAGGTCTTCAACATAGAGGACATGCCCAGAAAAAGAAACCAGGAATAGAATCCATCCTTGAACAGAGTCCTAGTTTAAAAAAAAAAAAAAAAAAAATCAAAGAGAAAACAAAAGCCTAAACCCCACAAAACAAACATACCAGTGAAGAACTAAAACTCAGAAGTCTGACAGATCAGCTGAAGTCCTTCACACATTTTTTTCCCCCATTGTAATTTGCTGAGGAAAAGCAAACTCCAGTTGAAAGAAAACAGAAGAGAAAATGCTATGTCCTGCCACCCCACATGAAATATTGATGATAACTCACGTGGAAAAGACTATAATGTTGAAGTTTATCAGCACTTGACATATGATACATACTAAATAATTAGGAATTACTATAGGTGATAAATTGACCAGACCACAATGTCAATAGGAAGGGTCAGTGTCACAGAAGCCTTAATCTGTGCAGGCACAGTCACAAAGAGATATGTTACCAATGTGAATTTCCCACTGGAAAGAAAAAAGAAGAAAAAATAGGCACACACACACACAAATAGTTCTGCTTTCCAAGTGAGACTTGATTCACACAGGATACCAAAAACAATAGGAAGAAGTACAAAGCTGCAAATGCCTTTACACTGAGATCAAGGTTTCAGTGGCTGCAGCTCCAAATAATTAGAACTAATTTTAAGAAAATATATGGGACTGGCAAAATCTCTTAAAATCTTTTCAGCTGTGGAATCAAAGAGTGTCTTCCTACCTTCTTGTATCTTTATCTAACCTCTTTCTGAACCTCTCCTGTCTTTATAGAAGGTTTAGGAGAGAAGAGCAATTCATAGACAGGCTAATAATTTTAGAATGCCAAGTTCTGTAGGAAAAAAAATTTAAATCATATTAAATATGCACCTTTGATATTGCTGTGCACAAAAAAAAAAATTTAGAATAGTTTGGAAGGTGCAGAGGTGCAAAGGAGCTTAGATCTTCATTTCCGTAATTCTGAAGTGGAATATTATCTGAATAAATGTATTATAAAAAAATAGATGTTCTTCATGATACTTCACAAAATAGGATGTTATGCAAATTTCTAAGAGATTATTTAAATAGAACATGGAAACATCTGCCTGTGTATTTTTCACTGAGCTTTTCAAAGGAATGTTGACTCTACAAATAGCTTCCTGTGAAATATCCTTGTGTTTTTTACAGAAATAAGTGTTCTCAATTAAAGCAATTCTTTCCTATCAGTTATTATACAGCACTGACTCCCGTCATTATCTGTTCCCTTCTCCATAGACTCTTGGGATAGGTAATTCTCCGAAATGCATTTGATCACTGTATCCTATTTTTAATTTTGGGACAAGAGCGGGAAAGTACAAATTCTTGGAGATCTTTTCTAAGAACAGAAGCGACTGAACATTGTTTGGCAACAAGCAAGCAATAGGCCTGCACCTTTTACTCTAAACAGTGTTATTTACAGCATATCTTTAGTCATCAGCACAAAGGGATAATAACTGAGTGTCAGGGATCCTTTCAAACCTGCTGAACATACAAGTTAGGTTTTCTTCAAAAAGTCTCAGCTAGGAGTCCCTTGACTGTGTCTGTAAAAGAAGAACAGAAGAAGGACAGAGCCCACACAGAACTGGCACAAAGACCTGGCTGAGTGTTGAGCAGATGGAGGTGAGCACATGTCCTGGAGGTGTGGATACAGCTCCCACTCGGACAGGGATATGGGAACAGCCACACGCAGCTGCCTGCCACTGGCTAACTTGGCCTTGCTCAGGTTGCCTCTGTCAGCCTTCTATACCTTTAGTGGAGCTGACAGAGGCTGGCACAGACCATGCAAGGCTGCAGATTGGAGCAAAGGGCTTGCTGACTGACCCCAAACAGCTGCCATTCCCAACACAGCTCCCTCCCCCTGTTCGGATGGGTGGGGATGGTCGTGCTGCTCAGACAGCCACAACTATTGATAGCCATGCTCCTGTTGTCTGGTCACACACTCAAATCTCAGACACTCACTCAGTTTGAAATTTAAACCAAAACCTCCAGAAAGATATTATGGGATCAGTGCAGTTGTGTTCAATTCAGGGGTGGGGTTTTTTTGTGTTTTCATGTGAATTTTCATTTCCCAGGCAGTTACAGCTATTGCTAAATCAGCACAAGAGAGGTTCAACATAATTATTTGCCATCTCTCAGGCTGTCTAATCCCCTGAGTGAGGGGGCAAGCCTGTTGTGCAGCTCTAGGAAGATAGGGAAGTGAGAGCCTTCTGGCATCAGATCAAAGAGTTACCCTGCTAGCTTGAAATGTGTAGAAGTCAGAAGCATCCAGGGCTTTCATTAAGGCAGTGAAGGTTTTTCCTGCTCCACCTCTTAGCTAGCCATTGAGTTGACTCTGCTGATCACCTGAGGGAGGACAAGTCAGGAGACAAGGAGGGTATGCACAAAGAAACCCGTCTTTCCATCCATCAGAGGAAAAACATCCAGCCAGCGCTGGTTTTGCAAAATAGTCATTGACAGACATGATGTTTGTACAACTCTGCATTTATTTGGCTACTGCAAGTCACAGCATTTTGTGTTTCTTTTTTTGAAGTATGCAGATACTGGGTGCAGATGCCCAGGGGCTGACACAAGACAGGCTGCCAGGTGGCCTCTGTGAGGAGGGGCTGGGATCACCCCATGCTGGAGAAGGATGGTTCCAGACAACCCAGCACAGGGCACAGCTGAGCCCACAGCTCAGCTTTTCCCACAGGGAAAGCCTGGGTAAGGAAAGGCAGAACACAGCTCATAGCCAAGGATGAGGGAAAAATTGTGACAGACAGGAAAGGCAACACACTAAAATCAGCAAAGGAGGAGATGCCCCATATGGTACCCAAGCAGAGGATTCACTCCAGGCTGTAGAAAGCTCACATTTAGAGGGGAAATCTGTGAAAGGGAAGAAGTTTTAGGGAAATTTCTGTGCTGACTCTACCCTCCATACAACCCCCTGCAGGCTGCTCAGGGCTGGATGCAGAGAATTTGGGAGCCAAGGACTAATGCTGAACCTGGGCAGAAGAGGCAGCATGGAGAGAAGCTGATTTTGCTTTCATCTTTGCACCTCAACCACTATTTTTTCATTACCATTATACATTTTTTCTATTTTCCCAAGCCAAGGCTATTTTGCCTGTGACACTACCTGGTAAGACACCTTGCTGTCCTTCTCCTCCTGTGCTCTCCCTGTCCTGCTCCTGATGGGGGGAAATGGTGGGCACTTGACTGCTAGCCAAGGCTGATCCAACACCACACAGATGTTATGGTCACATTGCTCTGCACAATGGAAAGGCTTCACAGAGCTTACACAGGCTTTTCAAATTCAGTTTGGGTAGAGAGCGGAATAAGGGAACTCTTCAGGAATGTTTTTGAAAACTATGGAAAAGCCAAGATGAAAAGTATGTTGCAATGTTGGAATTCCCTGTAAACTGGGAAAAAGTTAGTGATCTTCATTGCTACCACATGTAGTTTTAGGCTCAGAACCACTCTTATTCATGCATACATTTGCATGCTACACGCAAGAACCCACTGGACTCAAAGCAGAACCCTCCACAATAGTAGCAATTTTCAATACACTTCGTGTGTGTATGCATGACTTCTCAAGGTAGAGTGACAACTGCTGTTTTATAACAAAGAATCTCATTGCAGAGATGGTATTATAAAAAGAAATTAATGAATTCAGATCCATAAATTCTGCACCAAAAAAAGAAAGGGAGATCAGAACTGTGCAAACTGGGCATGACACAATCCATGGTAATTTATGATAATTTATAAGACCATATGTCAAGTCATACTTGGAAATGAAGGTGCCACAGTCTCTAGAATGAAAAAGCCACTCCACAGCACTTTGCTTGCTTGATGGTGATAGATGAAAGCTAGAAAATATGGCCTCCACATTTCATATATCATACTGCAGACCGATGCATACACATACTGCACTTTGGAAAACATCCACAGTATTTTTGCCTCATGATAAAATAATCTAGGAGCCCTTTGCCTTGCCTTATAACAAGATAAGCTGTGACAAGTAAAGCTAGCATCAAACCAACAAATGGCTTATTTCTATATATTTAGCAAATCTCCATGAATGGAATCCACCAAGACATTGAAAATTCATATAGGTTTTCTTTGAGCCATGTGCAACCATCACATGCCTTTTTTCCCCTTTAAATGCACAGCTGTCTAATTGAGCATTAACAATCTAATAAGGTACACAACAGGACCTGAAATGCAACTTTCCTTTCAGGCCCAGCAGTGCACAGGTTCTGTATCGCTCCCAGCTTTTCAATTAGATCATAATTATAACATGCCTCATTTAGAGCTATAGGAACCCTGACCTTGTCAACAGTACTGGACCATAACGTGTCTGTCTTAATTAGATCTGATTAGTTCTGGGCCCAGATTTCATTGTGAATCTCAGCTCCGTTAAAAACTGCTCATCTGTTTGGCAGCTGCGGGTGCTGCTGAGCCTTTTCCATCACCCTGCATGGGTGTGCTTGGCTCTTCCCAACTCTCCTGGGACAGCAGGACACTTTTTCTGGGCACACTGAATAAGGCAAATTATGGAAAGTAAGGCAAAAGAGGCAAAAGAGAAGACTGCTTTATGGACATTTTCATATCCTACCACACAGGGCAAATGCTGCTTTAAAAGGCTTAAGACCTGTAGCAGCAAGTCTTATACTAGGGAAAAAAATGAAGGATTTTTGTCAAAAATAATCACAGGTATGCTGAGATTGAAGGCAAATGACAATAAAAGATCACATACACCATCCATGAGTGACAGAAAAGTGCACAAATAAGTGGTGTTGCATTTTGGTGTTTTGTTACTGTTTGGGGAGATGTTGGTTTGCAGGTTTTTTTTTTTTTTTTTGCTTTTTTAACATCAAAAGCAATAAAAGTTACAGCATTACAATTCTGGGGTTATTTCTCTAGTGCAGTGTTCTGAGCATATTTTAAATCTTAGAATTTATAAAACCCTTTGCTTTCTATAATGATTTAATCTAACCTTGAGTTTTTACAACACACGATACAAACAGAGAAATCACATCCTTCTTAATACCCTTTCCCTCTTCTAAATTGTAATGGTTGATTTTTCTTCTGACATTTTTGGGGTGATTTTGAAAAACCAGTATGATTTTTTTCTCTTATTGAGACAGCTAGAACAGGCATTTCCTCAGAATCAGTTAGGACTCAATACCAAAAGTCCTATTTCCATAGTGAACTTTCATACTGATGTGTACTAATGTAAAATTACCAAATTTCAAAAACTTAGTTTGCAAAAAAATCCTGCTACAATCTCGTGCTGTTAAAATTTATTCCATACCCAACCACTTTGACTGCAAACCCCTCCCTTCTTCACTCCCACACTGATTCTCATGGACTGGGCTGTAATTGCAGTGGAAAGCTGAAAAGTCCTCAGCGTTATAAATACAGACTTCAAAAGCTGTCACTGTGTACAATACGCCTACAAATGCATTGGCTAGGAAAAGCATTTCCAAGGGCTTCTACTGTTGTCAAAAATACAGACTTTTATTTAAATAAAGAGACAGCTCAGGCCCCTCACAGAAGGCTTGTCTGTGCTACAGACAAGCAGCATCATTTCCAGACAAGAGATGTGTTTTCCAGACCTCACTCTCTGCACATCTCCTGTTCTTAGGAAATGAAGAGATATGTCCTATGTACTGATGGATAGTTTCACATGCATTCTGTATCACAGCAAGAGTAATTTGCATCTATCCAAACACACCTAATTTAGTATGAATTCCCATGGTTTGTAAAAGTTAGGAGTATCTGAATAACTTCACTAATGAAAACACGTTATCAGAAAACTTACTGTTCTAATTAAAGAATGAATAAAAGTTGCAGCGAGACAACTTTTTTCAGAAGTCGGAGCTAATCAATACCTAAGACAGCATAAGATCAGAGTAAAATCAATGTGTTTTTAAAAACCCACAAATAATATTAGTACTTGCTTCATTATTAAGGCAAATGTGGCTGAACTTAAAAGTCTAAGCCTGAATTACTTTTCTTAATTCTGTTTTCCTCATAAAACTACTCTTTCTGTTGGTTTTTTTTTTGTCCTCTATACATCACAAAAGATGCTGCAGGAAGTAAAAAAGCTTCAATTACAAAACTTCCATTGCTATAGCTCCCAGAAGTCCATCTTGTTTTGAATATGAAAATATTGAGCAGGAGGTAAGGAAAAGAAATATTTAACTACTACCATAGTATCTGTGTAAAAAGAATTAAAATAAAGACACATGAACTACAGGGTTTGTAGGCATGTTAAACAGTAATTACAGTTTTGCTACTGACCCAAGTGAGTTGCAAGTGCTAATTTAGGGGAAATTTTAATCTTATTTGCATAAAAGGGGCCACCATTAAAATATCTACAAGTTATTTTACAAGTAACTACACAAATATAGTATTTATTAGATATTAAATACATAGAATGCCATGTTAATCTTTGCATGTTTACCCCAGTGAATAAATATGAATCATTGTACATCTGTGCAGATTTCTGTCTGCTGTCTATTAAAAGTGTCATAATGTTTGTAGAATCAGAATATTTACCAGATTCCATGCATGGAACTTACTATAAATTAACACAAATCTACTTTGAATAATGAGATCACCAATTTTGCACAACATTGCTGTAAACATTAAAAGATAACTCACTGTTACAAGATCCTGTGACATCACTACAGGAAGTATCATAAACATAGAAAGACTTCCCAACTTTTGTGCAGTACTTTTTGCCATTAATCATAGAAAAAATATTTGCATGGAAAGATCCATGTGTTTTGTTTAATAAACTGTAAATAAAAATGATCATTATAAATCACTAGGAATTATTTTCTTGAATTTATATTACCTAACAAAATAGAGTTATAGTACTCCAGCAATACACCCCAGAACTCACACTGTGTTGTTGATTTATCTATCTACGTTCTTTTTGGTTCTGTTGAAACTTCAGCAGTATTGTTTTCCCACCCATTCTTAATTCCAGCTGACAGCACTGTGCTCAAGCAGTTAATGTTCTAACAGTAGTTCACAGTCTCAGAATGGTGGGGGCTGGAAGGGACCTCTCAAGATGAACCCCCTACAGCTTCACCTTCAGCAGGTTGCAAGCAGAGTTTCCAGATGGGTTTTGAATCTCTCCAGAGCACCATCTCTGAGCAACCTTAGGCCTCTGTCACCCAAACACAAAAACAAAACAAAACAAAACAACACTCTGTGGACTCTATGCTGCTGATCACAAGCCTCTGAGTTTATAAAAAAACAAGTCTGCCAGAGGTAAAAGCACAGGGCTTTTCAATAAAAACTTTCAGAACTGTCTTTGAAGGCACCACATGCCTACTAAACCCAAAGTAAAGAAAGTGAATTTGGAGGTATGAACACCTTATGTCTGGACGAGCAGGTGAGAGTTATTGAAAATATGATTACAGGGATGAACATCCAGCCATTCCATCACCTATTCCTACAATAGCTTGTCTGCAGATTTGGCACTGACCAGGGAAGGAGAGTGGATGTCAGAAGCCAGAAGAGCAGCAAAGAATTTAGCCCTGCAGATTCTACCATCCCTTTTGACAGTGTAATTAATGCCCCATTTAGATAAAATTTTAACTTGGAGAAAATAAATAATTACAAAAAGTGTTCTTTTTGTCCCCATTGATACAAATATTTGGTATGATAGTAGGCAGGGATATGGGGGAAGAAATGCAAGGATAAAATATACACTTTTTTTTTTTCCTTTAAAGGTAAGCCAAAACCACAGTGTTTAAGTCAATAAGCTATTAAAATTTCCTATGAACTACTGAAGCAAGAAAACATCTTGATGATAAAATAAATTAAAACAGTACTGTCAATTTCTCTTCACAGTTAGCTTAAAATATTCCAAGAATTACCATTAAGAAATGCCAAGCCTCTTTCCCTTATTACTGTTGTCATCATCTCTTCCATTCCCCCAGCACTCCCTCTCCCTTTCTTCCCTGCCCACATAAAGCTACAAATGCAAAACTAAAGAAGCCATCTCCAGTCAAGAGCACAAAACCATACTGGCTACATCTAAATATACTTGTAAATGAAAAAAATTACCTGCAATGTAGGAGAGGGATGGCACATAGGGGGTTTTAATTTGTTTATTTTGTGGGTTTTCTGTTATTTCTTTTATGTTTTGGTTTAGTTGTTGTTGGTTTGGGTTTTTATTTTTAAACACAAAGGTGATCATTGAAATGTGTTTTAATCCATAACATGGTGCATAAAATAAATTCAGATGTGTTTTGAATGTTCATGAGTTGTTAGATTTATATATTGCTGCTCTCAACGTTATCCCCCAAAAAATGGATGTCAGGCTTCATCTATGTAAATACAGAGCAAAAATAAAACTGATCCATCATAAGGGAAAAAAAATTGTCCTTAAACTATAAGGACTTCCAGAAATGATGAGGAAGAGAGAGTTCTGACAGTCAGATAGATTAATAACGTGAAAATAAATTAAACATAAACCTCCAATCCCAGCTGCCTGTGATCTAATGGTCACTCAGGGACATTGCAGAGCTTAAACATCTGGTGCAAAGAGGGCAAAATTACCACTACACTGGCCTTTCACCTTCTAAAGACACTGGGATTGCATATGGCACAGTTGTATGTGCGCCAGATGCTCACTCAAAATGTGCAACAAACCCTTCCTAGCAAGCCCACACAGCTTAAGTGACTTCAGTACAAACTAAATCACAATGATTTTTAAAGAAAACAAAACCAGAATACTCCTTTTCCCATACCATATTTCTGACTTTGGAGATCTACACTTAGATAAGAGAGACACTTGTTTTCCTCCAGGTCAAATGAGAGGGCTGGCCCTTAAATCCTGGGAAAAAGCTTTGAAAAGCATTGTATAACAGTCAGGTCTCTTTAGCACATTTTCAGTATATCCCTTTCAAATGAAAATGGCTATGCTTGAAAGCACAAAGTTCCAATTTAAAAAACTAATGCCACAGCATACAAAAATAATGACGTCAAAACCAATAAAAATGTAAATCCAAATATAATGGGAGATTAAATACATTGGGAAATTAACATTAAAGCAACAATTTTATCTTGCATACAATATATTATGTTTCACTTTTCCTTAACATTTGGGAAAAGAAATGTGTGTAGAAGATTGACTGACAATACAATGTAATATATCACTATGCTCAGTAGCTCTGCAGCATTTAATCCTTATGTAATGGCTTATTTCAGTTCAGCACCCAAATTATAACTTGTATCAACATGACACTACTATATCAGACTGGAAATACTTGTTTTGAGTAAGTCTGACCTTCATCAATAAGCATTGGAATATTACAAGCTTTTGTCTTTTTGTGGTTTTCTTTTTCCTTCTTTTCTTAAAACCATGCGTTTTTTGGAATAACTTATTCTTCAAGCTCTCCTTTATTATTTAGCCAAAAATTAACTGCCTTTCTAAATATTAATACTAATAACTAATTGATTCAACTCAGAAAGTAGAAATTATCTGGACAAAACAGTAAATTCTTAATGATGCTGAACAAACAGATCCCACCCCTTCAAGTCCATGAATGTTCTGTACTATGTGGCAATAGGATCTTGTTTCAAACGCACTTTTGGATGGGCATGACTTCTGTGAGAACTTCATGCATAATTGACTTCATGGAAAAGGTAGTTTAAGTCTATGTAAATCTTTCCAGAAATCACATAAAAGCTCAATCTGTTTTGTCATTATGAGTTTTTTCCTGTCATTTGTTGCAGTATTTGTACAGCATTTGGTCTAGGTAACCATCTGTAATACTCCATTATAAAAAGAAATCCAAACATTTTCTGTTGGTGAAGAAGTGCATACAATCATGGGACTGTTTGTTTCCATGCCACATGAGGTGTTAAGACAGGCATTTTGTTAATCATGTCAAATATCAAGCTTCTAAGCTTGCAAGATTGTGAAATCACCAGAACTTGACTCCTCCAAAAGGAGAGATGGATAACCCCGTTCTTCACTCTTCCTCCTTTTGGGGGGAATGATGAGGGGAAGGAATGCATATTTTGTGGGGGAAAAAAAGTGCTTACAAAACTATAATTGTTGAATTAGGGACCTTTTTAGGAGACAGTGCCCTACATTATTAATTTGTTGGGTGTTGTTTTTTTCCTCCTTTCTTGCTGTGCAAATCCAAGTAACTCAGAAGCCTTAAAAAAACCCCAAACCAAAGACATTTCAAAACCATCTTCCCCCAAAAAGGCCTAATACAGCACAGTACCCATGAAAAGTGTGTCTATTTGATGCAGTAAATGTGAACCAAATCCATATTTTTATAGATGCAGTTAATCTCTAATTCTGAACATTGTTGAGTATAGTTCAATACAACACTGTTCTGCATCATTATCAGAAATTAATGCAGGCATACAACTACTCTATACTGCTCAGGTTTTTACCACGTATTTATCGCTGTGGGCCATCATTTCCTCAAAATCAAAGATGGAGGCTTCAGTATTGATAAGACAGAGGTGATCAGTGATCAAATCATGATTTTATAATTACCATGCATTACCCTCTGAGATCTTGCAGCACTGTCTAAAGTATGTTTTGCACTTAATATTTTAAAATTTGGTATGTTCAAAAGCAAGTGTCATGCAACTGAAGGCAAAAATTTGGGTAATGTATTTTTCAAACTGGAAGACACTTAAACCCCCTCTTGAGCTTACTCCCCATTATTTGAAACCACTCAAGTAGAATCCCACCATACTAGTTGGGTTTTCTCAGCAAGAACATATCCCTGACCTGAACCACAAAAGCAAAAAATTTTGTATTGAAAGTAGGAAGGGAAGGGGCTACCATGGCAATTAAAACCAAACAAATTTTTAGCATCTCTTGTTGGGTTTTATTTTATTCCTGTTTTATGGTTTCTTCTAGAATCATTTCATTAATGGAATGCTTTGCATATGAGATAAACACAGGAGACAACATCTGGATGTTGCATTCCACCTAATAGCATTTGCAGAAATAGGCTGCTGTGTTAAATCTCCCTCATGATGAGGCTCTCTTTTTTTTTTTTTTTTTTTTTTTTTGGGCTCCTGTATAAAAACTTCTGGGCAAACAGCATTCACATATAAGTTGAAGGATATACAAGAAGGTAGCAAGTTTTCTCCTTTCATATGTTTGTGTTATATTAGAAAAAACTAGATCTAAATTTAGCATACTGTAGTGCACTTCAGGAGAGGTGACAAATGTTAGTGAAGTTCTAATATTGAGCACTTTTGCTTAGCCCTTTGACTTCCACATGACCCACTAACTCTGCAGAACATCAAAAAAAATTAAATGCTTCTAGATTACGTACCCTATCCAACATAATCCTACAAAACAGGGAATCAAGACAGCCAAATGAGATGTCCAATTAGCTAGTTTCTCACTCAGACTGCTGAAAATATTTGGTAAAATTTTATGCCATTATGGCTATTCTACCAGAAAAATATGAAACTTTATGATTTCCTAAAAATTAGTTACCCCTTAAGCTTTCAGCTACATAATGTGTTTCCAAAAATTACTCTCATATCAAAACTTACAGTCCCTTTTTAGAGATGTTTTCAATACAAATACTAGAAGTTATACAATTTAACACTCACTTCTTTAGTGTTTATTTAATTAACATTGAGTTAAACTTCATACACAGACATTTACATGATGAAAACCCTGATATTCCAGAAAAGTAAATCAGGGAGTGGGGAGTACAAATGCTACAACAAAAAAACATAAATAATGTAATTTGGGCTTGACAGCAGTTTCCTCCCTTACAGACATCAAGGCACTTGATTTTGATGCTCCTGTTGGAAAATAACCAAGTGACTAACCAGCACCTTTTCAGCCACAGTCTGAAAAGGACTGGGGGATCAGGGGTCACAAGGAAACCAAACACAAACCCACAGTGGATTATAAAATCATTTCTATTAGTCATCTGAATACGGAAGGATAATATGGAAATATGGAGAGATTAAGGATACAATATGTGAACCAGGCTACCTATATGCCCTTACATCTAGCTGCAGTATGAGTTTCAAAGCCGTCACTCCAACCTTTCCTCTTTATTGCTGTTTATATTGCCATTAGGCATCCAAATCTTTACTGCAGTCAATGTAGCACACCTAGCAGAGAAACACAGCACTTTTCAAAGCTTGGGAAAAAAAAGAAAAACAAGAAATAAAAGGAAAGTGCTGTGCTAGCTAGGATGCATGTAAGAACCTGGATGAGAATTTTAGGTATACTTGTGTGAAGAGGAATTACTACACTTAGGTACAAACAGGAGGTCACAGCAAGGAGCCACCATGGCTTCACGAGCTATTGTTTGTCAGCTGAGCACTAATACCTGAGCACACACATGCTCCCAGCCTGCTCCAAGTACAAAGGCTGGTGTTCTCACCACGGGACATGCAACAGCAGGCCTGCACTCAGCCTGACTCAAGGCTCCCTCCTGACCTCTCAGCTAGGAATGATCTGTCACTGACAGGGAAACATCGTGTTAGAGCTTGTGCTTTCCGCCTGGCACGCTCAAGTACACCCCCTTGGTCTTTGGGGTAGCTAACTGATTCTTGCAACAAAAAGCAAAGCTAAGTCACCTCGGAAGTGTCTCAGCCCTGCCATTTGCCAACACAGAGCAAATGTTATATTTACCCTGAACACAGAGCTACCAATCCATTTCTCTCTGAATTGGCCCCCTCAAGATAAGGAAAACAAGAACTTAACAGTCCGCAGCACGAATACTAAAATCACAAGGAAGAAGAGAGCTGTTGAAAACAAGATGTTTCATTTTGGGTGCTCCTGCCTTCTTTATAATTATAAGAAAGTAAGATATTTCAAAGTTAAAACTATTTCACATGGGAAAGCTGGTGCTTAGTTATTGCTGGTATTTCAGTAAACAAAAAAAAATGATGCTTTATCTTTTTTTGCCCTCAGATTAACTGCTGAGAGTTCAATTGCAAATTCTGTACATGAATTCGAGAACTTCTGACACAGATTAAGTCATTTTTTTGAAGAAACTAAAAAGCATTGCTAAAATTCACTTACACATTCGACTCACATACGGTAATGCCCTCAATAATACATGCCAGAGACTTTTGGGTTCCTATTTTATGCAGTATGAATAACCATTTCTTGTATATTTTTTGTAATCAGGATATTTTAAAACAAACTTTTCATAGCTCCATTGTCATTGACAAAGTTAAAAAAAAAAAAAAAAGAAATTTGACGGTGTGGTGGGGAATGCCAGTATAGGACAAAGCAATAATGTCACCCAAGTGAAACAAAATCTAAGGTTTTCATTATTAAAAATGGTTTTATCAAAGCTTTGTGAGGTAGGAGCAACATCAGTCTAGCCTGTATGAAAAACTTTTTTTTCTCCTTTCCATTTGACCTCTTCTGTATTTCTTCTCAGAGGCCTTCAGCTTGTGCTGGGACAGTCTGTTCACAGGGCCCAGTCCTTCCCTGCTCTCCCCACGAAAAAATAGAGCACCATGAAAATTTAGACTTAGTTTTCAAAGAAACCAACCACCTGGCCTTCTCAGAGGTGAAGCTACTTGGAGGTCTGTGCCTTCCAGCCCTGCTGCAGCTCTGGAGCAGCACAGAGCTGTTCTGGCCAGTACTTTGGAACAGCCTGAGCCTCATTTGAGCAACAGCTCCTGGAAACAGATCTGTCTTTCACTGCAGAACTGGCAGGGTGGGGAGTGTTCCACCTCCTTGACACACAGAGAAGGGAAACACCATCATACATCAGGAATAAACACAAGCATTTGAGATGTAAAACTGTTCACCATTCTGGCTGTTGGGATTGTACCTCTCCAACAGTCGTCTCTTGGCGTAAACAGAAAGCAAGTTAAGCTGGATCTTAGGCTTGGCCTTAGTAGTCTTGCACATCTTACAACCTCCACACTGCTTCATTTGAGTTTCTAACTTCATAGAGCTCATTAGCACTAATATTTATTTAAAATGCTTTATTGAAAGCAGCTTTTCTTAAGGGTGTTTACAGTCAAGCTTGTTTTCAATGCACGATATTAACTTATTGTTGATCATTCAGATGTCAGTCGCAACATTTGTCCTAAGCCCCTCAATTCCTGGACAACTGTCTAAAGTTTGAGGTAAACAGAGAATCTAAAATTTTCAGCATGTTTTCCTGGGGAGAAGAGCATGGAGAAATTATTTCTAGAGCATACACCATATGATACAGTTAAAGGATCCATAAATAATGGTTTGAAGTACTTTAATTATCATTTATGATTCCTAATATTACTGATTTTCTGGTGCCATCTTCAATCTTCTGCTTTGTAAGACAATTACTTCCTCTTCAAGTCTAAACCCCGTTTACCAGCACTGGGACCAATATGAGGCCATTAAGTTCTAAAAGATTAGAAATACTTTATATGAGTGAATTTCCCTTCAAGAAATAAAGAACCCTCAATCAGTGACAAACCTGGAAGGAGTTACATAGCAGACCTGTGTGTTAACCAGAAACAGACATCAGAAGTCTTATAGCTGCTTGTATACATGGGATTACTTTATGAGCAGCAGTAATTTTTATTCACGGAGGTTACTTCCCAATAGACAAATGAATTAAAGAAAATTGCATTCTATTCACTACTCTTCTTCCACTATTGAATTCAAGAAATTCCACCTTTATCTGCTGAAGTACTTTCAAAATAATAAAAACCAAATCAAAACAAAAAACCTCCCACTCTCAAACAGTATTAATATCCAAACATCAAAATTTTTCCTTTTCCTAATGTCCTGACCCCATACGGAGGCTGATTTAATGTAAACTAAATACGTAAGTAATAACTATAATAAGTCTTCAACCATCAAGTAAGCTTAAAAAAAATAAAATCAGGAATTAAATAATTTCATTTGATTGCTTTCATGAGATTAACATTTGTATCATGGGAAAACCAAACCACAAATGTGCACATTGGGAAGTATTTCCAAAGTCAGTGACAGTGTAACTTAAACAACAGTGCACAATTATTCAGGGCTGTCTTTAAGCCCCAAGAGTGAAGTTATTTAAAAAAAAAAATATCCTCAGTGTACCTTCTGGATCTTTTACACATTTTTAAAAAAAAAAAAAAAAGTTCTTACAGCCTTTTTGTTCCTACAATATTATTCATATTCTTTACAAACAAATGATTTTGGATACACTTACTGTAGCATTTCTAATGCTGTTAAAGTCTTGGACATTTGTGGGGGGCTTATTTGTTAAAATCAGAACTCATTTTGTGAGTTTTAAAAATATATCTGTTGTTCCTAAAAAAAGAAATCAACAGGAAAGTTTTATAATGAAGAATTTTTCAGTAAAATATAGTTTCACCTTCAAAATTTATATCTGATAAGAATCAAGTAATAAAAAAAAATTGTCATTCAAAAAAAATTTTTTGTATGTCTCCTTTAGCAAACATCCAGTCAGGTACACATTGACTAGGTTTTAGCACAGCCTTTATCATGGAGTAACACTTCCTACAGATGTAAAAAACTATTTTATACATATTTTACCATGTTCAAATTTCCTGTACAGAAAAATTAAACCAATACAGAACTCCTAAACAATATAATTTTCTCAGGTTTAAAATGCCTTTCATCACTGACAGAAGATGATGACCAGCAGCAGACCAGCAGGGATAAGAATGGAGCATTTCTACATTTAAAAAGCACAAGAATATTCAGTCTCTAGGTGTTTCATTACTGGTGTCCATAAAATCTGAGGAGAGCATGAAAAGTAGAGGAGAAGAAACACAAGAAAGGCGAGACAAAGGTGCTTACTGCGATCACTAATTTTTGCTACTTTTCCACACTTCAGAAACGCCACATGGAAATGTGCACCAGAAAGGGAAAACAAAACAAAACAAATCCTAAAAAATCAGGCATAGGTCTGTGAGAGATGAGCACTCTCAGTACTGTACAGCTCTAGGCTGTACAAGACACCTCACCCTGGCAGTTCCTCTCCTCCTAGGGATGCTGAAAGGCTGTGATTGCCTCTGAAGCCACAGATAATTGTTTGAATACACAGATGGGGAGTTGCATCTTACTGATATTTCCTCCTGGGGAACTACCACAACCAACTAATATGTTAACTTGGTGCTCAAAATGGCCAGACACCCCAAAATGGTCCTGTTTGGTGTCTCAAAGGGAACACATTTTTTGGAATGTTCTAAGAGTCTCTTCCAAACTTTGGCCTCAGTCGTAGTCCCAAAGTCCATTTTCCACTCATATGCCATTTCCAACATGAAGAACATTCTCCCACAGGTTAACAGGATTTCTCTTCTGACCAGCTGCATACAAAGGCCAAATGAAATAAAGGGGGTTTTTTTGCATTATGCCTAATCTAAAACATACTTTCACATCAAGTCGTGAGTTGGTCTCTGTGGTACTTGTACTTTCTAAAGGCAAAGTATAAACCACTTTCTGCAGCTATATTCCAGGTCACTTTGTATCAGCCTGCAGCGAAGAAACTTTCCTGAACTTCCCTGCAAAGTAAGACATTTTAATGAACTAATACCTCAATCTTTAAAAGGGAATTTCAGAGCCTGTCTTAAGCTCTGTCTTTTTGGCTATAAGCCCACTTTTTAAGCTTGAAAACTTGGCTTCACTAAGTATAGTCCAACATTGTTTTAATTCCTTTAACTTGGTACCTCAAAGAGATTTCTATGAAAATAAGTTAATAAATGAAGAAACAATTTGCAGCAAAATGTACACAATTAATACAAAAATTTCCCTTTGTGTACAACCTTACTGGAGAAGCCCTTACTTACATATTTCTTGCAAATAGCTTCAAATTGAAAAATTTCCCCTGTGAAGGCTAATTGATTATTTGAGCAACTAACTGTACACATGACAGCTGCTTTATTTAAAATCAGTAGGCTTAGCCAAGATACTTCAAATACCATGAATGTGCTTCTAATAGAAAGCACAAAAATAATTTCAGTTTTAGTCTCTCCCCTCATCTAGACTCAGTTGTAGCAAGCAGTCATCTATTGATGCACTGCAGAACCTATTGTTTTCTACAGTTGCTGAGTCCCTTTATTTTCCATAGAGAAAATGAACTGTCATAATGGGCACAAACAAGATCTCCTATAAAGCAGAAACCCAGGCATTAGGCATGGAGTTGTTCAGTAAATATCATTAAATCCAGAGGCTTATATCAAATACCTCTCAACTATAAGTGCAGGAAACAATCAGTTAAAGTAACCAAAAAAAAAAAAAAAACCCAAACAAAAAACCCAACAAAACAAACCTGAAGAACTCTGGCAAGGTACAGTAAAAACTGTTTCACTCTTTGCACATGATGAGAAAAGCCTAATTCACTTGAGATTCAGGCTGAAAAAAAGGTGGTGCTTTTTTTCTCCTTTGGTGGACATGAATCAGAGCTCTTTGCAAAAGCTTATGAAGATGATGCTCCTGGGTTCCCTCTGTAATCAGGAGAGAAACAACTCTAATGGTGTCCTAGAGAGCTTCTCTCCAACTGCTTTTAAAGAGATGAATCCTACCCTTAGTGGCCATTAAGCACCAGCACTTCCTCAAGTGGAATGACCTCCTGAACCTGGTCTCCTGCGGTGAGCTGAGGAACCTGCACCACGTGGGGCATGAAGAACACACAGGACTCCTAACTCTCCTCCAAAAATAAAAGCAAGGCTGAAGTCAGGGATTAAAGCCAAGGGTGATGTATGAGGAGGAGTCTGCACATCAGGTCTCTGGTTGTAGTTACCATATTACCCAAAATTGAAGCAGTGTCTGAGATATACTGTAGTAGTCCTGCAAATAATTTTCCCTGCTAGGAACAAGGAATTCAGGCACATTAAACCTGTTCTGTGATATAAAAACCCCCTTCCTTATTATACAAGATTTGAATGGCAAGTTAGGAATGTAACATGCAATCCCACATGACATGATTTACTCTCCTGCCGTGCAAAAAACTCTATTACTAGCACCTCATGAAAGACAATGAGAGTAGTTTCTTAAAATCCTTTTATTTTTTATTTTGTACATCAACCATCACCATGGACTGATGGGGATTTCCGAGACAGGTTCTCAATCCCAGTCTCTCTGTTGTTGGAGTTATTTCTGTGAGGACTGATGGCAGTACAGGACTGCATTTTCCCTCTTTTCTACTTTTTGTGTATAGACTACCTCCATCTGGTACAGAAATTAGAGTATAAATGTTATTAACTGAAGTGCAGCAAGGTGACTGTGAACAAGACTCCAGTGGTTTAAGTATCAAAGTCTGCCACTGCTGAATGTGATCTGACCCTGTGATAAAAGAGGCCTTGGTTCCTTCTGGGGTATGGAGTTCAGCAGTTTTTCATATCACAGTTTCTACTCTTTCCCAGAGCACTGATTTTAAACAAAGGAAACACAACAATCTGATATTGTGCTTATCACTCAGTAACATCCCTTTGATAATCATATTGTCCTTGAAATAATGCTAAGAAAAAGTTGAATATTATAAAATTTACAATATTGTCTGGCTATAACACAACATTTAAAACCACAGAAGTGCAGTTTCCAAAATAGGAAGGAATTTTACTTAAGCAAAGACCATAACTGCTCCATTTTCCTTAAAATATACAAAGTTCAAGTAGAATTGAATAGAGAGCTATAAGAGAGCTCTCAGTGAAAACCAGCAAGAGACAAACAGAAATGAGAAAATTACTGTGCACATTTCAGCTTGCTGTACAGATGCCCATGAAAAAAAAAAACCCTTTTAAGGCAGTTGTTACATAAAAGTAGTGCAACTTCAAGATGTTACAATTGATTTTGCTGGAGTGCACTCTTGCACTTTGGAAAATACATGTCAAGACAATTTATCAGTATGTTCTCCTGTATTCCAGTGTTCTAACAAAGTCTTCAGCGTTTTGACTAAAAGAAACAGCAGAAATGAAAAAACCCAAAGACCACTGCATATAAACCTATGGAAAAAAAATTATAATCTTTGGAGAAATACAATAAGAGGATATTCTAGAATGATTTAGACATTCAGAGTTGCACGGTAAAAATCCGCAGCCATCCAGTCTGGGTGTAATTGAGCTTATCCAAATCAGCTTTGGAGAAAAATTTAAGTCAAACAGGACTCCAAAAAAGCCTGTTTAAAAAAGAAATGCCTACTGCATACATTATGGTAATCCTTCACACAGTGTGTGATCTTCTATTCTTCTATCAGATACAGAGGATAATTATTTATTCAGATAAGGAACAATGCACAATTGCAAAAAAAAAGACAAATATTTAAGTTCTCAGCCCCTTATGTATAAACCTGCCTATCACATTGTATCCTTGATTAGAACAAGATCAACTTGCTTTGGGTTCTGCTCAACCCAAGCTAAAATTACTTGATAATAAGGCAGTAATTTGTTTGCCTGTTCAGCATTTTAAGAGAGATTAATCTGCTAGTAACATTTAATGGAAATTAAATCACAGGCATATTACAGGATAATTGGGAAGCATCAAAGGAATTGCTCAACTATAGTCATGCACATCCTGTTCAAAATTACAGTACCAGAGACTTGTCAGAGTTTCTTTAAATTTCTCTGTGAGGAGAATGCAGTAGAATTTACTGCCTAAAGGTTATAACAATAAGTAAGTGACTATTGAAGACCAAAACAGAGAACACAGCTTGCAGGTAGCTGCTCCAGGAAACAGCAGGACAACTGCTGAGGGAAGTAGGCAGTGTGTCCATCCTCCTGCTGGACCAGGGTGGGGAGCACAGCCAGCTCCCAGCAGAGCCAAGGCCAGGCACATTCTGCAAGGACACCTCACTGTTGGTTGTTTAAACCCTTGGTGTTTTCATTCTGTCTCACCAAGGACATTCCAGTTTTTTAGCCATTTAAATGTTTAAATGGTAGAGTTAGTGTTGTAATAAAACTTGATCTGTTAGTGTTTGAAAGCATTTTGGTCAATCTCAGGGCTGTTTGACTAAAAAAGACTAACACAGGCATCAGCACAGTTTTTAACTCTTTCATAACAAGAAGTCTGCCTATGCAAACCCCAAATCTATGTAATATAGACTACTGATACTTTTATCTCCTTCACATCTTCAGATAAACAGACCCTTCTGAAATTTCAGTTGAAAGAGACACAAAAGACTACGTATTTAATTACCCACCTCCTGAAAATGATTTGCAGTCTTCTCAAAACACAGAAACTTGATATAGCCCTCTTTGATACCCTTGATTATTAACAGAGAGCAGTTTTCAATCCTGATTAAATAATGAAACAAATCTGAGACAAGTCTGAGACAAAAACATAGTGAATCTCAGGTACATGAGAAACTTTAAACAATTGTTTTAGCCCCATGTTACACTTTCACATCATTGTTTTAATACCTCTATAATAAAAAATAAATAGATAAAAATAAGAAAAAAAATTTTGAAATAGGACTAGCTGACTTGCAGTCAAGAGAGAATGATAATAGCCTGGAGAGAGAATGAAGGTAAGCTGTACAAAATAAGGAATATTGCAAACATTTTCATGCAAGTTTAATACTTGGGAGGAGAGAGGTGGGACAGAAGGCAGGACCACTCTTCTGCATGTGTGAGGCCTGACTGAAGGCAGAAACAGCTGCTGTTTGCATAGAGCCTCCTTTGATGGAGGTACCCTAGCAAGCCAGACTAGTGACTCTTAGATAAGATAGATAAAACATCTATAGTTTGCACAGCCTGGTTAGAACAGGTAGATGCAGTTTCTCATGTTCTCTTGCAAGGTGCACTTGCAGTAATTCTTTGTCTTTATGGCTGAGTATGTTTAGTTGTTATCCTGCTGTAAAGAACAACTTGTCCCCCAAACCACACACAGAGGCAAAATCTGAACTTCAGTAAGAATAACAAAAAATAAAACTGAAAAAATATTAAGAGATATCAATGTATTTAATTTTAAACAGGATGAGATTTGGAAAATGTCTTCCATTCATTTACCTTTTAGCAGCAAAATACCACCTACACAGTGAGCACAGCAAGTCTTGCTTAGACCTCATCTCAAGGCAAGCAGCACAGTCATGGATGGCCATCAGCTTGCACACCATATGCACAAGGAGAGTGGTTACAGGTCAGGAATGCTGTTCATTGGTAAGGCTGTGTGGGAAAACGCATATGGCACCTGCTGACACCCTACAGGCACTTTCCAATACCTTATTCCTTCCAGAGCACTACATAAACAAGTGAAATTCCTCATTCCAAGATTTACAACTTACGGGTGGGCAGATTGCTGTGCCCACATGGTGCCTCAGTGAAGCCAGCGTGGCTCCATGCAGGTGCAGCTGTCCATATGCATGTAGTAAACTGCAGGCTCAGAGCTCATACTTACTCTTATAAAACAGAAATAAAATCAAAGACACGCAAGGAAGAAAAAGCAACTGCTTTACACTTTCCCCGCACTCTAGATAAATGAATTTGCTGGAGAGAAATAACAGAACTGATGCTGGTTCAATTTCTCTTTCTCTCTGGATAGATGCCTGAGGAAATGTATCCCCAGAGTAGCTTGAAAAAGGCAGCAGCACATATTTTTCCTTGCAAACCAAGGATATCGGAGTAATGGTAATCTAGTCAGAGTAAACTATAAAAAAGTATGATTCACTACTGCTGAATCTATTTTGACTTCTTTATGTATACATGGATCCTTACAAAGAAAAGATCTTGGCTGCAATGTGCTTTGCTTTGTCAGGTCCTTCAAGTTTGGCTGGGGGAATGCGTGGGAGTGGCACAAAGCAGACAGCTGTTCCTATAATCTTCACTAACCTCCTGTTTCGTAACTGCTAGGCAGCATTACACAGAAAGCACATTGTAAGTATTACCTTTCAAAGCAACTCTGCCTGTACAGTTGTTGCTATAAGGATACTCTATGCTGGCACACGGCACACAAAGCAGAGCTCCTGCAGTCTGAAGAAGAAAGGAAATGGGTCAGAACCTCTGCCTCCTCTCACACTCTTAGAAAATACAAGTCCCATTTTAACCACCTGAATTCTCAGTTCTGACGCTGGGAGTCACAGACTGTAGCCTCATTAAAACAAAGTGTTTCAGTATGCTGTTCACTTTGAATGATGCCAGTTCATCACCTTAGCATTGATTCAGAAGCCCCTTCCCATGAGCCAGCAAAGACTCGCAGAACTCATTTCGTCAGTTTTCGCATTTAATTACCTAGCCTCATTTGCTGCCTTGGTGTTTGAGAAACCTCAGGAGACAGCAAAGCTTAGTGTCATGACAGAAGCCATTTTCAAAGCAAGATTATCTCTTCCCCCCTTTTCTTCCAACTGCATATAATTTCCAGTTTTTAAAAAGGGGGGAAAAAAAAGAAAAAAAGAAAAGAAACCAACAAAAAGCAACCTAGCCAGCAGCCAGGCATATGTCACCATGATATTAGGGATGCAGCATCATTGTTCTCATACATCCCCTCAGCATTCTTACGTGGATTCCCAATACAGGCAGCTCTTCAAAACAGTTTTCTTCAAACAACATCTATCTTTTGACAGAGATAGCAAGGCGCTCAGATGGCAAAATTAAGCAGCAAACTTTGCAGCCACTTCCACATTTCATCTTTGTAGCAGATATGCAAGCAGACACTTTTCCATCACATTTGAAGTTAATATACTGGGGAATTTATTCTTTTCACACTCCAACACATGCATGACAGATAAGGCAGGGAATGCCAGGGCGGACCATGATTCCACTCTGTTGTGATTTCACAACACAAGGGCAGCTCAGAAGGGCTATACACCCTTCTCTTGCCACTTTGTATATTAAATATATATTGCACAAATGAATTAAGTTTAGGAGTTTTTGCTTCACTGGGTATTTTAACAGCCAGAATAACACTTGTGGATTAGAAGACAGTTCAGACAGGCTTAGCTGCAACAGTAGGGCAGAGCACAGACCACAGACCTGCGTGCGGCCTCCACAAGCATTCCTTTCTCCTTGCCTGAAGAGTAATCCGTCATGAAAGCTTGTTTGATTTCCATAATAGAAAGCAGTTCAAAAATATAGCAACATATTTTCCAGTCCCTCGGTCGAAACTAGTATTTTCTAGTTTTAAAAAAACAGTTTTCAAAGCGTTTTGTGAGAAAGTCTGTTGAGCCCATTGTTTGGGGACTACTTTTAAGCCCCTGTTCTTCAATTTCCTGAGTCGTGCCTTAAGCGGCAGGTTGTAATCACTTCCATACTCCACGATATTTTAAATATGCCTATTTCAATCTACAGTCAAAAAAAAAAAAGGGACAAAAAGAGTGAAGTACAGCAAGTTTGATTTTTCTAACCATTAGCCATGTTACAAACAATATGGAAAGGTTGTGACCTGCAACAGCTTTTTTTTTTATTCCAATTCCTTTTTAATAATGTTTTATATAACAAATACAAAACACTTGAAATATTACGGTGTTTAAGATGCCTTTTCTGTTAGATATTCATTGACTAAGAAGACTGGGAAAAGCCACATTTTCTTACTTTTTTACCCTCCCAATAACTTCTTTTTTTCCAAGTGAAAGAAAAGACTTGCTACTACTTTGTTTCCCCTTATGGAATTAGTGCCTTTATGAGCTAAAGATGCAGAAGAGTATCAAATAATCTACTAAAGCTCAGTGCTCAAGAGGAAGAGAAACAAAAGCTTTACTGTCTCTATGATTCTTCCTCCCTTCCAGACCAAAAGCTTCCGAAGGAATTTTTGTTTTATATTAAATGATCAAAAAAGTCAGCCATAAGTTTTATCTGTTGGTGTCTTCCACAGGAAAAAAGCTAATCTAGATTAATACAAAAATGTACAAGGTGTCAGCAAAAACAAGTGCAACATTCTTAAGAAAGCAGAGTAATTTGAAGAAGAACAACAAACAAGGAAAGCTAAGTTTCCTCCTGTACACACCCATCTTTGAGAATTTGGAGTCAATTATCAAAATCTTTAGGTAAGTCCAATAACACTTAAAACAATTCTAGCTAAGAGCTTTTGGACAGAATTTTGAACACAGTTTACAGCACAAAGCAAAAGACTTTGAACATATTCTGAAGCAGTGCAAGTGGAAAAGCGGTTACATTTTATAGTGACCCAGTTAAAACTTCTTTCTCCATGAAAACCTGCATAAATAGGGTGTACTATGTTTCTAATATTCAGAGAAATGGGCTTCAAGCATATCATTCATCTGTTATATTGGTCTGCCATCTGTAGGCCACTGAGAAAATTCTTTCCTCCTGGCATTTTAGATCACTTTGTTGCTCTGCATTTTTGAGTAGACAGTAATCAGAAGCACTACCATCCATAGTATCCTGTACACATCATAAAGAGATGACTGGCAAATCATTCCAGATACTTGATAATCACTAGGCACTTAACACTCCCTACCCAAGAAACCCCAAGATACACAGTTAGTCAGTTAGCCTCAGCTCTAAGGGTACACCAGGGAAATTAAGGTGTGAACTAGAGCCTAAGGAATGGCCATTTATATCTTCTCAGCCCCACATCTTTGAGCATCTTATCCTTGCTATGCTGAGTTGTACTTTTATTATATATGTGTGTGCATATATATATTTATGAAAACACATTCTTGCATCCTGCATGATTTCCCCGTGGGTTCCTTCCAAGTGTCACACAGAATGTTTTTGAGAGATGCCACATAAATAAAAGAAAAATCCAACAGCCTTATGATGCAAAATAGCCTCTCTCTTTTGAATGTCCTCAGTCAACCTCAGCTGCAGTTAGATGTGAGAGCTCAGATTCTGCAGGAAACAGGAACTGCTGCGTCTGCATGTCATGCTCACAGATGTCACGTTGACTGCTTGGTAGGAACAAGTGTTCCCTTGGAGATCACTCCCTTTCTATCTGTAAGGATAGAAGATGATAAAAAACAAAACCCTCCAGAAGAGTTGTGACATTGCAAAGGTAAAAGGCTCAGTGCCAGGATTTCCCAGATTTGGGCAGGTTGTCTAGCGCATTCCAGGGTGTAAATTAAGTTATGGTCCACTGGGATTGTTGTGTATCACACCAGAACAGACACACAAAAAATCTCCTTAGACTCACGTGTTCTTTACTGCAGTGACAAGCTGTTTAAGGATAAATTATTTGGAGGAACTTTTCTTCCACATTTCACCGCCTTTCTGGAATGAAAGGCAAAGGACTCTTTAGGTTTACAAATTGGTGAATAGTTTCATGCAATATGCATCAGTGATAATCAGCAATTGTAATGATCACCACTCCACTGCTGAAGTATGGAAGAAACTGGATACAGATTTATAATCTGTAAAACTGGAAACTCTTAACAAGCCTGTGGTACTGATGAAGCAAGAGATGATCTTTTTGTTCAGACATTTCAGACCACTAAAATCTCCTCTACGCAGTCTTGCCAAGTTTCATACCGCAAAGAACATCTGCACTGCACCATATCTTATTGATCTGTGTGCAGAAATGTCTTGGCTAGTGCTGAACAGCTAAATCACTGGGGATACAGAAGTGGCTGAGAAGTCCCTGCTCAGACCAGTTCCAGTGGGATTAGGCTCCTTCCACGGCTCTGGCCACTTCTACTGTCTAAAGCTGTGCTTCACATTTAATATTGCACTGACACAAACATTCACTTGGAGCAGCTTGTTTTTCCAACACTCAGATTTTTTTTGTCCATATATTGTGCTTTTACTGTCTCCTTGTGCATATCTACAGCTGGTGGATGTGGTCAGGACAGCTGGAATTTGTGCCCACATCTGAAAAATTTCAGCTATTACAAGGGAGCAAGGAGGATAAAAATCTCTACACAAAGACCTTCCAAAAATTACAGTCTACTCTGTGATTCCCCACATGTATCTCTTCATATAATAGACTGCATTTTTCAGAAACATAGCCTTAGGTTGCTGAAAATACAGATCATCTTTTATTACAGCCTTTACTCCCTAAAATTTAAAGGCAAAATATTTAGTCGAATCACCTACTTCAAAGCACTCTATAATCTTTTCTTTCTGAAAGGTGCATTGAACTCTTCATCCAGAAATGCACTTTAAACACAGTGCATAGAAAGGATAGGCTATACTACTAATTTATTAAGAAAAAACCCAGAAGAAAACCCTACCAAACTTAATGTCACCAATATTGTGTGTTCAGTTCTGCCTTGGATGGCAGAAGTTGGGATTTTACCTCACTTTTAAAACAGCACAAGAGGAGTTTTCCCACACTTCCAAAAATCAAAGCAGTGCCCCAGAGGAAGCAAAAGGGGGTAAATATCCTTGCAGCACATCCTAAAGTGTCATTTCTAGGGATTATCACCATCATTAGCAGGAGGAAGTACAGACAGCCTGCATCTATCAAATGGGCTTCCTCATTATTTAGGGCATTTTGGGCTTACTATGTTTCAAGAAAAAAACAATACCTATAGCTTCCCAATCCCATCTGAGTACCTTATCAGCAAGATAGATCTAATTCCAAATTAATTTAGAAAATCCTACCATATTGTCATGGTCTCAAAAAAAGACAAATATTATATTGAGGATTCACCAGTAGATCAGATCAAAGAGTCAAATACCTTCATTCAGAAAGGTGTCCAAAAAAACTTTCTGCACTTCAGTACACAACTAATAAGTCCCTTGAATTACCAGTATCCCATACATGGTGATCAACTCTAGAGGTACTTACTCAGACATGGTAAATTTTTATTAAATATTCTCAGGGTTTTGTTTCTTTCCCTCCCTCTATGCAGTCCTAAAGATATTGTTTTCAGAACTTGTTTGGACTCAAGCTGGTTTCCAGCCTCCAAATTCTCCTTTGGAAGGGACTTCTACAGTGCAATTGCTTCTGGTAGCAGAAGCTTATACTTTTTGTGCATAAAATGAATAAATAAATAAACTAAAAGAATCTTCTCCTCTCTCCCATCTGCTCCCACTCCTCAAGATCCCAAAATTAAAAGCTCAGCACAGGCTCTGATTGTCACCTAATTTCTTCTGGACCTTGGACTGGAGGATTGCACTGTGCAGACAACTGAACATTTTGGCTCAGACTGCCAGACAAGTTTTTTTAATCTAATTCTAAATTACCTCAGGAACAAAGATTGTTTCAGAATACAGACTGCCATAGCCACAATACAAATTTAGCCCTAATGTGGAGAAATTTTAAATCCAGAGGAGGATTTTCTATTGTGCAGAGCACAGCTGTGTGCTGAAGTAGCCCACAACAAGACACAGCATGTGTGCAGTCCACAGCTCCAGCATGAACGTGGCTCATGTCCTGGCCAGTGACAAAAAAATTCCTAGTGACTGCCACATGATTATATCTGTCACAAATCCCAAGCTGAACAGGAGAAAATCTGGGTCTGGAAATTTGAACTGTCATTCAGAACTTGAGACAATGAGATATGTTTCTAATCATTCCACTTTTCAAACAAACTTCTTTTCCTGTAGAAGGCTGCCTGTGGCAAATAAATTGGAAACAAATCTGAAAGTTATATCATTGCACACCTGTGAGCTAAGTGAGCCTCTGCTAGTCTATTCTCACAGCTTGAAAACTGAGAGCACATAAACCTGCTGTGATCTGAGGTGAGATGAGGTGATCTCTGATGAAGGACCAATTGGATTATTATAAACAACTACCATTTAAGATTAGGCCTTTTCCTAAAACACCACTATAAGTACGAGTTATGGGGTTCAGTGTGGAGATATCTGGGCAACTACTCTGTGGTTTGTAGCCCAGTGAAAGATAGGGTGCATTTTCTGATTACTTTTTGGAAGTAACAACCCTTCTATAATTACTTTTATATTTAAATATAGATATATACATACACACACACACAGACTTGCTGGTCAACACAGGTGTCTTGTGGCCTAAATAAAACTCATTTCTTGATTAGATGGAAGAGCAATATTAACTTTGTGAATATGACAAACAAAATTTTCCAAATTTCCACAATTTCTCTTGCCTTAATACTGGCAGACCCCAATATATTCCAATACTTGACTGTTCCAGCTGTGAAAACAAACTTTTCAAAGTTCTCAAACAGCAGGCTTTCACATTTCTGGGAAATGAAACACTACTAGTTGTTTTATTTATGGTATCTTTGTTTTATGACAGTTAATGAGCTGTAATTTTATAAAAGAGAACAAAAACAATACTTCATGCCATCACAAATAGCCATCAGCATTATTTATTGCAGATGTTTTAATCTATTGTGGTAATAATGAAACATTCATTGTTTTGCTACCCTGAGCTATCTGTGAGAAATTTAAAATGACAAAAGCTCACCCTCCCTTTTCCCCCTCCCTGAAGCTTTTGCTCCTTTCCAGAAGGTTCTGTTGCGGAAAGGATAATGACGCGCTTGGTAAGAAACAACACAGTGGAGGAAGCAGCCAATGTACAAAAATAGTTTCCTGATGAAGTCTAACCAATGCCTTCTGCAGAGTGCAACTGTTTGGTAGACAAGAAGCACATTTCGTTTGTGATTAAAATATATTAAGTCCTCAACTCCATGATATTAATGTAAAAGAAAATTTCAGTCAGTGGTTTTAGTATTGTGACTTGAAGACTTCAAAGAGCAAGCTGAAAACCATCATTTCAGGTTCACCCAGCCTCACTCCCATGGCTCTTCAGTGATATTATCAAAACCAAGGAGACAGGTTCATGCATGCAAGAAAACACCTGCCAGAGGTGCCCATGCTAGCAGAGAACAGTACATTGACCCGGTGTCCCCAAACTTAGCCAGCAGCTCGGCACTCTAACCTGCTTTGAATCAGCAAAGACCAGTGCTGGAAACTGCAAAAAAGGCACCTCCTTCATGGTGATTCTTTGGCTTCCTACCTACTAAGCAATGATAGAAATCTGGGGTGATTTTACCACTTCAGCTGCATCTACTTCCACTCAAAATCATCAGTGGCAAATAAAATCCAACCAAACCCAACTAAGTCCCTGAAGGCTTGCAGGACCAAGCTCTTGAGTTGTGTTTCAGTGGACATTCCACATCATTCCCCGTATTTCTCAGTTAGCCCAAACATTGACTAATGCAGCCCCACTTGCTTGGTAAAACAAGTAGACAACTTAATTTATAGCAGGTTTAGCATCTGTCAGGCAAAGAACAAGACAGTCATTCACAAGGCTCTATACCTAAGAGCATGGGCGATTACTCAGCCGTCTGGAAAAGACAAAAGAAAAACTGAGAAATTTTGTGTGGTGAGCTCATGTTCCAGCAGTTGATTTTCTGCAATAACATTAAGGAGCAGGGAGCCCAACTTCCACAGGTCTCCAGTGCTTGCCAGCATTGTAGTTTCACTTGAAGTCACGTTTAATGCCAGAGGAGAGAGTGAGCTGCAGAAAATGGGGATGTGTTGGGGAAGAAGACTTATAATCTAGCTGAAGCTGCCTAGCTGTCATTATTCCATTCTCAGTGTTATAATTCAGGCATAAGGAAATGAATAATTTGTTTATATCACAGCTAAAACTTAACTCTTCAAAGATATTGAATGAACTTCTTATTCCAGTTTCCCTGAACATTACCCCAATGTTCCAGCTGCCAGGATGCTACACTCATCCCCACAGGATGCAAAAGCTTACATCCAGCTCCTTGCTCAAAGGAATTCCCAGCAAGGAGCAGTTCCTTGACCGTGTGCCCCAGACCTGTCTGGTACCTATGAACCTTAGCAAGAGTGACTCAAAGTGCAGGATGAAGCACAATCCTCCACACCTACATTCCTACCCCAATCCTTCATTTCCACTGCTCATACCAACCAGACTGGGCAAGGTGAGCACTATTAACCACAGATCGTGCTCTTCATCACAGCTCATCAAGAAAGGGTCTTAAACACTCAAAGAATTCACTTGGCATTCATTATGGAAAGAAAAATCAAGTCCTGTGAAAGAAGGCAGCAGCATCAAAAGATCATGTTACCTTAAAAAGAGCTGCTTTTTCTTCCTCTTAGCAGCTTCTGCAGCAACTATAGATGGAACTTAACTGTGAATCCTGCTCATATAAAATGACAATTAAGCTCAGTATTGTTATGGTTGGACTGCATTGCCTCTCTTAAATAATTTCCAAGGATTTCAGATACTATTTCACCTACTTTCACCCTAGCCATAAAACAGGTAACATCCCAGAATAGCCTGGCCTATTTTCCCAAGTGGATTAAAAGCCACAATCACCTAGCAACTTCCATTGCTGCATCTCCCTCATTCAAGCCAAATCTCAGGTATGTCCTCACTGTCATTATCTACCTCCACAACAGCCATATCTCCACAGCTCTCAGTTTCCCCTCTGAATAGCTCAGTGATGCTATCTGCTGCAGAAATACCTGGCCTCTTTAGTTTCAGGTTCCACAAAACTAACTTAAAAACCTAGTAATATTCATGTTGCAGCAGAGATCTGGGCCTTGATCTTTGATTTACAGCTTCCTAGAGTTTGTTTGCCTGAATCAAGAGATCTTATAAAGGTGATTTGCATAGAGCTCTTTCATGGTCTGTTTCCAATAGGGATGCTTTCAAATGGAAAACAAGGTAAAGGCTACTGACTTTTATCATGAGTGGAAGGAGATTCCTTCCTTGAGACAGATGAAGCTCTTGAAGAGAGTTAATTACATTCCTAATGGGATAAAAAGACAAAGTAACATTCAACAATGACCTTAAAGCAACCACTGTAAACAGCACTCACTGCCCCCCTTTTACTTGAGGCAAAACTAGCCATATTTCTTAGTGTTAGGAGTAGCAAGTCTAACTTGATTTATTTAAGCTAAAGAACCCATGCTCCTACAGGTGAGCTAATGCCACAGAGCAAGAACACCAAATACTTTGGCTCAATAAAGACTTTTCATACCTGTGAATACTCAACAGAGAGTGTTGGTACATTAAAGGTAGAGATTTAGAGATACCCTGGGAGAAGGTTCTGACAATGTTGAGGATATGTCAGAATTAAAGGGCACTGTTCCCTGTAGATATACTGTGATTTGCTTTGCAACATAGAAAGAAATATTATTTACAAGCTGTAATTTTGAATTCCAATGCCCAAACCCTTAGCTAAACACATGCACTGCAAAGCCATCATTACATGCAAAAAGACTACTACAGCACTAGGAAAAAAAAGCAACCACAAAACAAAACCAAAAAAACCAATCAGTAAGCCAGGTGGTCACTCTGCCACATGACTTGCAGAACAACCTGGATGTCAAACATAAGACTGCAGTGGATTCAGTATCACCACAAGCAGAAAGTGATGAAGGCTTAGTCATGAGCAAGTGCCCCTCAGAAGCAGGAGGGTCAATCTCATGCTTCACAAAACTCTGATGACTATTTGGAGATGCTTTTTGAGACAGCAGATTTTGACATGAAAAACAAACCAAAGAATACAAAATAGAATACACCATCAGATAATCCTGAATTGCTGTTAGAAGAGGCAATTGCTGAAGAGATCCTTAGACATCTTTATGTCAAAATTCACACCCAAACCAATTACCTGCAAACATGCTGCTTTCAGCTGGAAAATAACAAACCTGAAAAAACAGAACTTTCATGGAACTGCTCCCTCAAACTTTTGGAAATGTTTTTTATAGGAAAGATAATGGAGGATTTTCCAGTACAGCAAGGATTGCTGTTCCCATAGCTTCACAATATGAGCAACCTAATACACCATGCATTATCCTGTAAGAACTTTTAGCACAACTATGTGTAGCATTTATATAGCATGTGAAAATTATTAGGAAGACACTACAGACAATGAAGCAAAATGCAATTATGATTTACCCACGCTAAGATTAAGGGCAAGATACAACTTTGGCTGTTCTTTGCTGAACTGTATATAACTTATTGAGCTGACAGGGCCCCAAGCTTTATCTGTTAGATGTTATAATCATCAGCTGCACCTTAATCTCTTGTAATGAAAAGGGTTGTTTTGCTTTTCAGCAATCTTAATCACTTCAATGAGATTGACAAGCCTCAAAGTCTGTTAGATACCATTTTTGTAAAGTTCAGTGGGGGAAAGCTTTGTAAAGACTCACTTTGATATTCTGGACTCAGTAACAACAAAAGTTTTGGCTCTAGATTGACAAGATCAGAGCTCATTATATGCCATGTGCTGTGTTAGGCCTCGTCTAGAGCCCTACAACCAAAATAAGACAGCAGTAAAAATTCCAAAACAACCAAGCAACCAACTAAAACCAGTCCACAAGGTAAGCTTTAACCACCGAAGTTTGAACAACATAGAGAAAAGGATTAAAGATCAACAGTGAATAAATTAAGTTATTTTAGCTTTGTCTATCTATCCATGAAAATTTAAGCTACCACCTCAAGACTAAAACAATACTATTATTTCCTCAGAGAAAGCTCCTGGGCAACCTGTTCCCTCTTCAGTGTTTTCATCTCCCAGTTCCTGCAAGGGGTCACACATTAAGATTTCCTCCTTTTCAGATTGTTCCATGTTTCCCAATACAGTTCAGCAGTAATCTCTCCAGACTGGATTACAAATATCCATCAGCTAACCATCACCACCGAGGTTACAGTACTTAAAAAACAAAACAGCCTGCTCAAGACCAAACCAAGCTCAATTTAAATTAATAGTGAAAACCACCAAGCCAAAAAACAACACATGGTATTTTTATAACAAAAGTAAGATATGTTTTACCAAACAGTTCTGTAGCACTTAGCTTCAGCTCTCACATCACTCTAAAGTCTTTAATTCTGCAGGACCAGGCTACTGAGGGGCTGTTGTCTCTACTGCCACTTTTCTCTCACAGAGAGAATAGACAGCTCCACAGCTGGTATAAATCAATCTCATCATTAAATTTATTCCTGCCAGCTGAGGAAGGGGCCTTTTTTTACTCTGTAGCTTGGAGTACACTTCATCTACTGTGCCATTTGTCATCTCTTATGCAGCAGCCTTAGCCCAGAAATGGTTATGTTTCTGATAGACAGCCACTCTCCTTACTTTAAAAGGCACCTGACAACACATTTGCTTGTCAAACTCTTGACAGTAAAAGTAATTTAAAGATCTGTGATAATATATATTATAGTTATTGAAATCAGATGCAAGTCTTGAGCGAGACAAGTAGGGGTTTATTACTTCAGAGTGAGGGTATTCTTACACTTATTTCTCTCCATAGAAGGACTGGAGATAATTCATAGCTGTGAATCAAAACACTTGGCCAATTTAACAGCAACCTTTCATTTTCATTCATAAAGTGTGCATAAACCCTCCTCTCATTTAGAATCCAGACTACCCCAAAGTCTGAAAATTCCTGAACCATTCCTTTCCCCATCTCCTCTCTTTTTTGGTGTGATGATCATATGAACCCTGTTGCATATACAACACATTTTAAAAGGGCAAGTGATGGTTGAAGATCAATACCTTCTGATACTCATCCTATTATATGTACTGCTGGCATTTGCATGAGATGGGAACACAGTGAGCTGTTTCTTGCAGCAGGAACCTGGAACGGTTTTTCTCTCAGATGTAAAAATGCAACTGTCTAAATAAGTATTCTGTACAAAGAGAGATTTACACTGTAACTTTATACTACACATGAATAACAACATTATAAAGAATTAGTGCACGAATAGAGCTTTCCTACATTTTGATCATTCTTCTGAAATTCAAATTTATAACCTATAAGTTATGCATGCATTTTTGGCAAATTAAGAAAAATTTCTTTGCACCTGTAAGTTGATTTCAGCTCAACAGAATGATATTTGCAGCTGACAGTTATGTAGATTGAAAGGCTAAGGTCCTAGATGAAATGTTTTCTTACTTGCTATTTGACCAAAACTTTTTTGACTTTTATATATGCATATTACTGTAAACTTAAACTACTTAGGCTGAGGACAAAAATAGTAAAAAGAAAATTTCTCACAGTAAGCTAAGTATCTCATTGAAATAAAAGTGCCTTACATTCTATGGCATATTATCCCAACAATCTTGAAGTTGTTAACAAATATTCTTTAAGTAGTTCAAAGTTCTTCTTTCAGTCTCATCTCTGCACTTTCTAGCTCAAATGAATTTGTTAGTTGTCTGAAATGTATGAATACTGTCGGTAACAACCAAAGTTGCAGCCTGGCAAAATTGAACAACTGTTCCCTTTCAGTACCTGTTTTCCCAAGAACTAATAACTTTTTTAGAACTTGCAGCACTGAGATCTTGATATTTTTTCCATGATGTCATCCCACATGAAAATGAGTGGTGTTAATTAAGCAAAACTGACATATTCCTTTTGAATGAAAGAACTACTTTTCTGTGTTAGTAAGCATACAAGCGTGTTTCCTTTGAATAATTGGAGCAGGTGTAGTCTGGAAGATAAAATTTCCCATAACCATGTATTTCAGCAAGTACTTGTGGCCACATAGCTCTGGAAGCTACTGGTTCTGTTACTGTATCAAAATATGGAAATTGTGCACTAAATGCCCAAAATGCAGTTAGACTCAATGATCTTCAGGATCCTTTCCAACCTAAATATTTCTATTATTCTATGAAAATGTAATTCTTTCTCTGAACTTGGCAACTATATCCTAAGAATGCGCTGTGTGAGGGTGCAGGGATAATTTGACTGCACAAGTGAACTGTTAATATTAGGTATTTGCATTTTTCTGAATGGGTAAAAATACTTGAATTACCACAGTCTTCTTTCAGATGCTGGAGCACAAGGTAAGAAAGGACCAAAGAAGTGCAAAAAATTGGAAAAAGATTTTAAAAAGCACAGAAATAATATAGGATGAGCCAGATTTTTTTTTTCAGGCTGTGCCACTGACCAAAGGGATTGAAAAAAGAGTACATTTAAAAAGAAATCAATTTAAAACTTATTTTATGAATAGTCCCCCTCTTCAGGACTGCAGCCTGAGTCTGTAACTGCTGTGCTGAAGTTTGGTAGTAACACACAGTGGCAAGCAAAGAGCTTGAACCTGTCTTTACGAATATTCACAGAGCAGAAAAGGAGTTGTATAAATGTGAAATCACATTCAATATACTTGGCAGCTTTGGTGTGTTCTTTAGTAATTTATAGTTTTTCTCCAAATGCTAACCTTCTGAAATAGGTGTAACTCAGCTGCAAGGCACTGACATTTGGTATTTAAAATAGCATACCTGTAAGAATACAACATATTTTGCAAGAGCACTGCAAATAATCAGGAACACACTGCCAGGCTGGTGCTGTGTGTATACATATGAGATTTGGGCTTTTGGGCTCTACTTGTCCTCAAGATCAAAACTCTCAAGTGACTGTCTATAACATTTCACTCAAAGTAAATGGTAGATTTAAGGGTCACATCAGGAAAAGCTGGGCTCAGACTGGCTAAACTGGAGAGTTTAAGGAGTTGGTCTTTGCTATATAGAACCAAAGGTGTTTTAACAAGCTATAGCTTAAAGCATCTCTATACTTCTCTGCTGCATCTCAATTGAAAACAATAAAAAAATCAAGTATACTTTAAAAACTGCTGAGAAAAACAGATGAACACATCATATCTGATATCACATCTCAAAATTTCATGCAAATATATTATTACTTTCTTGATATTTGTCTAACTCTTGAAAGGATAGAGAGGTTTAATCTTGTTACCATAGCATGTTTGGAAATATATATATTCAGATCCCTTCTAGCCAACTAATGAGAAGCTGCTTTCTGCTGCTTTTTATTCCAGAGCCTCATTTTGTCATACTGAGTTTATAGCTTATGCTTTTTCTCTGGAGAAAGTAACAATTATCCAAGTACTGACTAAATGCTTCTGGTATATGTGAGAGACATATATGCTGCTGTGCATGCTTTACAAGCACTATAAATTTGTTTTCCGGCTCTGTCACAAAAGAATTCATTCCTGTTGGTAATTAATTTAATTATTCGACCATTGAGCAGGTTCTGTTTGGCAGATTAGTTACCATCAGAATTTACTCTTTACAATATTTACTTCTCTTTATAAGTGATGGAGACTGCTGTGTGTAATCTTAAGCCTGATTTATTGTTTGGCTGTACCTTATTCTTGCTCAGTGAGTAATATCACTTAAATGCAAACCAGGACTTTTTACAAGAGCACAGAGACTCTGATTTCCTAAGGTGGGCTCAGTACACTGTGGTGTAACTGGATTCTTCAAGGTCACATGTCAATGAGATTGATCTGACTGTAAGCATTCAGTTGTTCCCTAAGAAACATACTTTATTGCATGTTTTCCCTGTGTCTGAGAACCTCTTTTCTGGCTGCTTTGGATTTATGTGTTCCTGGGTATGCTCTTGGCGCTTAGGACATTTTCTTTTCCACTGAGGACCTCAGGCTCACAGCAGAGATATGATGTAAATAAATGTTGTTGCACGTTGAGTGCTCCAAAGGCAAACTTTACCCTAATGAGCTTAATTTCCCTAGGCTCCCTTTACTGGCTCCTGCAGCAGAAACTCTCTGCTGAGAAGCTTTGGAGAGCGAGGCTAAATTCAGCCATTACAGAAACACCACCCTTATTTAGTTACTACCTTAATTGACTTATACATCTGGCCTCTTGGACTCCAAACAAAATGTTAAATCATTTGATTCTTCTGTAACCCAGAGAAAACACATTTTCCTCCAGCTGAAAAAGCTGCTGTAGATTTTGCAAAGCTGCCTAAGTCCTGGAACCATAACCTAAATTTTTATTTTCTTACTTACTCTTTCCTTGTGAGTTGTTATCATTGTGAGAACTAGGTACTGGGAAGCATTCCTGCAGGGGACAACTTTCCTGTAGGGGACAACATGCAGCTGTACACAGAAATACCATCATGTAGAACTATCACCAGCAATGGGGCCAAAGAAGTTTTATCAATAAAGAAATGCTTGTGCTAACCCAGAGCTACATTTGCATTCTACCTCTGCTGCAATGTCCTCAAAAGCCCACATATGCCCAGATATTTAAAGATTGCCCCTATTTCCCTAGCTGCTCATAACATATGGCAACACTGTCAGTAATCGTCATAAAACACATTGAGAGCCAAGAACACGTACAAGGGATACCCATATATAGACTTTGCACTCATTACTGACATATCAATTTATCTTTTTTTTTTTTAGCAACACCATGTTCTCATGAGCAAGAATCTCATGACAAGAATCTGTAAGGCTACTAATTTTCTGCGTGGTTTTTGCAATTTCTCACAGACGTTTTGTCTATCATTGAATTAATCCATGAAGTAAAGACAACAAACACAGAACTGTTTATAGCACCAGGCAGTGACATGAAGAAAATGGATCAATTAATGTCTTTAGACACTACAGTTCCTGTGAAGTTGCTATATTATATTTTTTGGGCTGGAGCGACTTCAGAGACAAAATGCTTTTTATAAAATAGTATTACAAATAGAGGCTGAATTCCAGGATAAACTAACTCTTCAAATTACCTTTTGAGGAGTACTATTAGGTGACCATTGATGATTCATATAGTTAAATTAAAAAGTGACAATAAGTTAGAAAAGGAAAATTGGTTTCTTCTGATGGAATACATTTTCACAGAGCAGAAGGTGCTGCAGCTGCAGAGGGAGAAAGGGAGAACTTCTCCAAGAGTATGTCAGGAAACAAATCAATTGCATTTGCTGTCCTCTAGAAACAGGATGAATTTCTCGAAAGTAAATATGATATAGGCCAAGGCATCCACAGCAACAGAATGATGGACAGTACTTTACACAACATGGTGATATATTGAATATATATCAAAGTTCACAGATCTAACTTTACCTGACTCCTGGTTTGAGTTTTTAATATTTAAGATTAAAAAAGAAGAGGTGTGACCGCTCTAATCTGAGGGGATAAAATGCATGTCAAAGATTTGCTTTGGCACCTGCCTCATCTTTTTCATATTTCTTTAACAGTTCATATGAAAAGGGTCTCTGAAATACAGCAGACACTCCTGGGAGACAATCTGACAAAACAGGCTCAAGTCTGCATCCCCCAGCACAATAGCATCATTGCCTCTCAGTCTGCACTTTCCACATTATCTGGGAGGTGCTTATGTACACAGACTATCAGATGTCCAATTAAAGCTTAAAGGTGCTGCATATAAAATGCAAACTATAATGTTTACAGTCATTAAAAAGAAGACATTACTGTCATAGTGTTATATGAAACTAAGCAGGCTTTGCTAAAAAAAACAAACACTGCCATTCAGGGCCATGTGATTTTTAAATCAAATACTGGATATAAACCCATCAGAAGCTGGCATGTAAAACTGTTATATTCCCAGTGATGTCAAGAAAAAAGAAAAGCTAAGTCAGTGAGAATTTATTTTCAATGAAACAAGTAGTTAAATTCTTATGTTGCTGAACACACATACAAATGGAAAACAGAAAAAAAAATCTTTATTGGTACCTGAACATTAACAAATCACACCAAAATATCTTAAAGCAAGCAGAAACTGATTGTGAGAAAAATATTGTCTTTGGATGCTGTCGGAAAGGCACAACTGGCATTAAAAAAGAAAGAGATTATATTTGTACAATTTTATTGAAAGAACTAGAAACAGCAAAAAGAATTGGAATATATTTTTATTAGTTTCTTTGGTTTTGGGGGGTTTGTTTTTTTAAGGAAGACTTACACAGAGGCTGTATGTTGAACAAAGTAAGTTAAAAACTCACTTTGAGTAATATCTTAAACACCAAGCATAAAATTAACATCTTGTTACAATGTCCTGTAACCTACTCTGTTTTTATTTCTAATGTTATGTGTTGGTTTCTCTTTACACAAAACAGTAGTCTTTCTCCATTAATGATACACAGGCCCCATCTGTTTCTCATTAAATACCTTGCTTTTTCCATAGTGTGTTGTGTTTCTGTTGCTGAAATCTCTCTGAGAATAAAACGCTTCCATAACTAAAGAGATAGGTAGGTTCTCAAAGCCTCCTCAGCTCTAACCCACACAGAAAAAGAAGGGTCAGCAGCTGGGAGACATTTCCTTCTCACTGGCTCTAAAGAATCCCCACGTGTTTCCTCACCTGCACCAGCCAAAGGTATCCAAAGCAGCCCCAAAACATGAAGGGACTTCTCTGTGCACTGTGGGAGAGTCAAGATTTGCTCTGGGAGAGTAAGGAGGGAGGGAAGACAGAGAGTGAGACCTCCACAAGGTAGCTCCTTTCAGCAAAGCCTGTTAAGGAGAAAATGCTAATAAAAAGGGAGGGAAGAAAAACAAGTCCGTTTTCAGGACTGCAATTGTATCAGAGGAAACATTCCGCAGGGGTAATTTCCCAGTCTGACAACTCAGCCCATTGGGCAGGCTGAAACACATAAAAACCTTGATGAAAGGCAATGTAATTGAGAGTAGCAAACTGATTGATTCTGAACTCATGTAAAAGAATAGCAAATAAATGTAATTGCAACAGTACAGGCTTCAGCCCAAGTCATGACAGGCAGATGTTTCACACCAAGATTTACTAGAACAGCATACCCAGGATTTAATTTTTGTGATTCATATATTTTTCACACATATTACTCAAATATAGACTTTCAGTAATGTTGTGACTGCTCACTGCCTATCTCCACCCAAGTATGCAGTTTTGTTTTTATTTTATGTCATAGTGAGTCTTGAGTAAAAAGAGACTGACTCACCAAAGACTGCAGAACAAAAACCATGTTACAAAGAATCAAGAGCATTTTGCCTTAGTCAATTTGCATCACAGAAATGACCTATGATGTGGCATCACACCACCAAGTAAAACTACTGATGGCAAATATGATCTCATCCACTCTTTATTATCTAAGAAGCTATCCTGATTTTTTAAAAATATATTGCTTGTGAAGAGAGACAATACACTTCTGGAGACTATGCATAGGCATATATGTGTTGTAAAATCAGATTCATTCATACCTGTAAAAAGTTTCTTTAGGTAGCATAGAACTAGTCTATGAGCTGATATCCTGTAGGTTTTTGGTGCCTATTTGGATTAAAAACTTTTGTAGATAGTGAGAACAGTTGAAATACTTTTCATTTATTACTTGCAAGAATGCAAATATAGGTAATTACACAAAGAACAGCCATTCCTTAATTGTTTGTGGAGAAGCCCAGTTTAAATGGGTGTTTGCAAAAAAACCAAGCAGGTCACATCACTGATGGAGCCACTGATCAAATATTTAGCAAATAAACTTCAGGTCACAAACTCTTCTTCAACATTTATGCCAACAGTTACTTGCCTTGAGCTTGCCCTCCTGTGGTTTTGGAATAGTGAAAGAAAGAAATGCAGCATTATCAACCACTTCCACTTTTGGAAGAGTCTTATTTGAGGATTTTATAGTCTAACCCAAAAATCCAAAGTTTTCCTGGGAAATTTAAAGTACATGTTACCCTGGAGATCCTCTATACACAGCAAGCTTCATGTTTATTTTTTTGTTTCATTATTATTCCTATGTGCATCCTTTTACAATGCATAAGTACCTCCTGGTTGACACTGAGTTCTGTTTCTGAAAAAAATCCATATACAATATCTAGACTTGATTGTTTTTCTTCATGAATCCCTCCCATAAAAAATAAATAATTCTATAAGATTTTTTCTTTCATCTCTTACAACAGGGACACATTTATAACATCAGTAGTCCAACATTGTGTCATTTAAAAGCAATAATTTCACTGGAAGGCAGACCTGAAGTAGGACAGTGAGGAATCAGGCAACTGCTCATTTTAAGGATGTACAAATGACACACCAGAAAAATATTTATTACCTGTAAAAATAAAAAGAATTAGCAACTAAATTATGCTTGTTTTCTGGAAGAGTATGTTTATATAAATGAAATAAACAAAAATAAAGGACTTTATCTCAAGAATGTGCCAATGCTTTCTGATCTCTAGCTCACTCTTGAAGCTTTGAGATCATAATCTATAGAATTGGTGTAAACAAAATAAACTCCCCTGGATTCACTTATGGTCAACTTATGATAGGAGAATCAAGACTTTTGTAAAAAAAAATCCCTTACAATTATAAGGAAAGATTTTTATTTTGGATAAAACCTCTCTTAGCCAATACAAGTAGCCCTAAACCCCTGCTGTGTTCTGACTTGATTTTTTTCAGTGGCAGCCAGACTTTCTGATACTTCCACCTCCAACCAAAAGATTCCATCTTGCTGAAATTCAACAGGAACTTTGGAGAATCCCACACAGCAACTCTGATGCCACAGTCAAGATCCCAGTCCTTCAAGAGGCAGGAAGTAGAATCCCAAGGATTGATGAGGATCCTGATCACAGCAGGTTACTTGTTTTCATGGGAATGCCGGCTGCCCCAGGGCTCTCTGTGGCTTGGCAGCACTCACATAAGGTACTGGAAGAGAGGCAATAGATTGGAAAAGCTTGGAAAAGCTTTAAAAAAATGACAACTGAGGCACCAGAAAATGATGTGGTAAAGAAGAGATGACAAGGGAAAGGCAGAAGGGAAACCAATGCATGAGATGAAGGGATAAAGATACTCCCAGGTACATGCCCAGGCACTACAGCACTGCTCTAGCCCCAGCTGCTGTTCCCTTGGTGGGTATGGAGCAATGAAGAGTCTCCTTTCCTTTTGTTTGATATGGGAAAGTAGACTGGCTTTCTGTGGGATTCCAGATTCACAGGAATAGAGGAAGGCAACCAAAGGAAGGCACCCCTTGAAGAGAAAAAGGGAACAGATAAAGTGCCATGATCCCAAAACGTTTTGCCCCCAGTGGTAAGCAGTGCACCTGTGACTCCCATCACAGGCCATATCCTGGGCTTTCAGCAGCAGTGGGACACAAAAAGTGTCCCAGTTACTGCTCTCAGCCCTGGAGGAGAGCAGGGAATCTTTCCATCTTGCTTGAGTTGGGAAAGAGCCTGAAAATGGAGGAGCTGAATACAGCTCCTTTAAGGAGGAGGCCTTTAACATTACCCTGAGAGGAATGAGAGGGAACTGATATTTTCTATTTCTTGAGACTTCTTAATCATGGATTTAGATGTTTGGAGTTAATAATGGTGCTCTTGGCAGGAAAGCCAAGAATTGGAGCACCATAATCTGCTTATCTAGGTACTGGGTGGTCCTCATTTTCCTCTTTGAATGCTTGTGCCTCATGATTCCATATATCTTCAAGAAAAGAGGCAGAGAGAGATGAATTATTGGTGAGCCTGGCTACCTAAGATAACAATAAAAAAGGGAATGCAGTCCTGAGGATTTTAGTAGTTCATGTAGAGAATTGTGTTAACTCTTCCATTGTCCTTAGGCCATAGCTAAAATAAAATGCTAAGAATAAAAAAGGCTGAAGTTACTCTTGTAGTTGATAGGAAATACATATAAAGTTTTATAAGTCATCTACAGAGTAATTTAAAATAAATTATCAGCAAATATATTTCAAGGAGAGTATACACAGACTGACTTTAAAAAATGGTACTGGAAGGTCCACAGAGGGAAAATTCTCTCAACATAACTAAGTCATAAAAAGAACATCTTTTTTGTTGTTATTCAGAAATAAGAAATGAAAAATAAATTTTCTAAAAACTTATAATCAATCAATTTTGGACAAAATTATAGACTAAATAGGAGGAAAAAATTCTATACTTTCTTCTCTTCAAGTAAGTACTTCAAAATCATTTAAGGGACCTCTTGAAATTGTGGAGTGTGTTACAGAAGTATAATCTCAGAGCAGCTTCACTGCCTATCTATCATATGCTAAACTACACACTGAAATTCAATTCAAATCCATTGAAATCTATTAAAGGTGAAAAGTTCTGGGGCACCAAATGTTACACATTTTAATTACTCCAAAATCTTCATGCTTTTGTGAATCAATGTCATCCACTTTGGTTTCGACTGCAAAATCTTACTGAAGCAATTTTAAAATAAAATAGTTCATTTTATCATTATAAGTTAAACAAAATAAAGTTCTAAATAAATTTATTTATTGACATTAGAGGTCATTTCCCAGATGCTACAGATCTGCTACAGATCTATGATGGAAGTGGGACACTCAAATTAATACCACACACTAACTAGTTTGTATGAGAAACTGCAAATGAGTTAAATGTTAACTGCAGAAATAGTTTGTTTTATGCTCTTCCAAGATTCTCTTCTTTTCTCCTTATCTTTCGTGTCCCTTTACTTTCCTTCAGCCTTCAGCTATTTAACTGTCACCTTTTTGTTTGCTTTAAATTCTAGCTTCCTTTTTTTCCTTTAAAAATATCTCTCCTTTTCTTAATGTCTCTTTTCACCATCCCTCTACATTTCTTATCAGGCAAATCTACTTAAGGAGAAAAAAAGGCTCCAGCATCTAAGGGCAGCTGTCTTTTCTGTTCACAGTTCTTTTTAGGTACTGAGTTACTTGACATTAAAATGTCTGCGATAAAACACTTTCCTCTGCTGTGTGAAGTAAGGTTTCTTGTAAGAAATACAACTACCTGAAAGGGGGCTAAAAAAAGTACTTTGAAAACAGCCTCAAGGTTAGGAAAGGCTGTGTTAAACCTTTCTGGTTACACTTTGACCACCAAAGATCACTAAAGGGTTTTGATTTGCTGTTCTGTTTAAAGCTTCCAAAGAAGCCTCTAGTGCAAGATGGTAATTTAATATGCAAACTCACAGTTAAATTATTTGGTACATGTCAGGGTTAAATACTATAGTAAAAGAGGAAATTTGAACATCAAAGACCACTCTGTAGCTCTTCAAGGACAAATGTTTTACTCACTTCTTTCAGATAAGAAACATGCTGGTTTATTTAAAAGAAAACTGATTTTAACTATATACCTGACAAATTTTTTCATCAAATCAAGATAGTTCATCTGGGCAGAGAAAATAATCTCCTGTTGGTGATGTGCTTCCAGCAGTTGTTTGTCTGGGGACCCCAGTGGTCACTGCCACGTGGAGGGATGGGCACACAGGCAGTCATGTCTCTGGGCAGTGCCACCTGAGACCTCCTAATCTCTTTCAGTACTGGTTCCTCCTTTTCTTTCTAAGCATATTTTTATTTGAGGCAGCAACATTACTGTTAAATCAATTTATTTTTTTTTTTTAGTAAAAAATAGGTAAGTAAAGCCACATATCAGATTCCTTTCTCTTCTTACCAAAACTACTTGAAAGATATATTTATTTAATAGTCAAATATAAACCATAGAATAACTTTCAAGATTTAACCCTAATGCACAATTCAACTTGCCTAAATTCCAATCAATCTGAGGAAACTTGGAAAGAAACAATTAGATAGATTTTGCTTTATAATAAAATTAAGACTCTGCTTCTTCATCCATAGAGGACAGGTAAAAATGATGAGTATCAAATAATCATAAGAAATTCACAGCCTCACAACCAATCAATGAACATCAGTATGATCTATTTAGCAAAAAAAAAAAAAAAAAAAAAAAAAAAAAAAAAAAAAAAAAGTTAATAATTTCAGCATATTCCCTCTACCTAGAAAATACAGGACTGGGACTGACTGAGAAATGACTGATATGTTACTGACAGGATTTTAGCACCACAACAGACGATCACTGAAGCTTTTAACAGAGTAAAGTAGCTCTTTATGTGCCCACATTTACCTATTTATATATGCATACATACCTATATCTATATCATCTATATCTATCTATATCTATATCTATATCTATATCTATCTATCATCTATGTCAATCATTTTTATATATCTATATCTATCTCAACACATAAAGAATCACTATAATTTTTCTTTTCTACTTCTCTATTAGTGGCATTCCTAATAATAATAATAATAATGCTTAAACAAAGACCACGGTATTTGGTATTTCTAGTGCCAACTACAGTAAATAAACCAGTTATGCTGATTCTAAGCACTTTACTTGAAATGCAAAATCAATTGAAGAATAGAAAGAATAGTCCTAATGCCTTGTAAAATTTTAAAATGTCATAACTCTGTTAGTTCATATGTTCATATTTCTACCAGAAATATGAAAGGCACAGATCTATGCAGCTATTCACTCTGGAACAACTTTAAATTCTGATCTTTACTTCCAAAACCTGATGAAAAAATTACGATTTTATTCCCTATAAAATGAAAAGAAATTTATTCACTAATTAAGCAATTTTATTAAGTTTTCCTGAAAAAGAAAAATATACATAGTGCAACAAAAAATATACAAAGTTATAAATGTTAGAAAATATGCTTGGTGTAAACATTATATGCAGTATATAACAGTTAATAATAACCAGGATATTGCTCTATAATACAGCTTTCTGAGAGATGGTAAGACAGTTTTAATACATTGCCATTTTGGTATCAAACCATGAGATTTCTTTGTATAATTTCTAATTATCATAGGCATGTAAATCATAAAGGACAGGTATTCAAATAATTGTTGGCTTTCTTAAACATGAATACATAAAAGTAATAATGTGCCAGAAGAAGACATCATTGCATAAGCAATTAAGCAAAGCCTTTTTTTACGTATTTATATAGTTTAACATTGCCTCCAAGATATGTGTTGTTACCCCCCATGCTACCCAAATGCTGCTGTAATGAAAACTACAGATTCATATGAGGATAAATCCCTTTATTTTCCTTCCATACTATTTTTGTTGCAGTTCTATTTGTCAGAAAATAACACTTATCTCCATTCTTCCCACTTCACTCATTTGAGACGCAATGGAGCAGAACCAGGCTACAGATTTCCCAGTTCCAAGATCCCCTATGGAAAAGTAGAGAATAAAACTTCCTCCAATGAGGTGTAAACTCAGATAAAGCAAATGCCAGCCATAGAAATTAAAGTTTTATGGTGGTCCTTGCTGGACCTTGAGAAGAATGACTAAAATTGGATCCCAATAGCTTTTCTGGACAACTTCTTAAGCCCCTTAATATACAATGATTTTTTTTTGGAGAAGCATCAAAGAGAACCTAAAGAAAGGTTGTTCTGTCATCTAAAAGACCACTTGGAGCAAAGATATTTTGAAATCTCTTTATATTGTAAATATAAGTTACTTTTAAAACACTGCCAAACTGCTGCATCTGAATGCTTTAGTGAAAATTTCAGTTATGAGATGCAGAAACCAGCCATGTCCCCTTTCATGTAATGTCATACTTTCTGGTTTCAGTTATGGAATTTAAGTGTAACCCAGTTAAATAGAAAACATGTATCACACAATCACAAACCTATTCAGAATAGTTTTTTTCCCCTTGAGTTTTAACTATGATGTGCAAAAATGAACCAGCAAGAGAACAACTTCAAGTGCAATGTCAACTGACACAATCAACAAGTAATCCATCAACTATGATTACCCAACATTTTTTTCTCTCAGAAATGCGCTCTCTACTGCTCAGAGGATCCAGCTCTGCATGATAATCTTCACCCCCACTACTAGAGAAATTTTGACACCATGAATAGCAAAGCCAAATAGTATAAAATGAATGGCATTCCTGTAAAATATTCTTGTTCTTAATGTGTCTGCTGCTAAAATTTAATTAAAAGGAACTTTAAAGTCTACTCTAGACATCCTTTTTTAATTTCAAGGAGAGTTAATTCAGATCCATAACTTTTTAACACTTTCAACAACTGATCTTTCTAAGCAATCAAGAAACACAATTTGAAGGTGCTGTAAAAACTAATTTACAGCCTATTTTGTTCCTTTAATCAAATACAGCAACATGCTAATGTTCTGGCTTGAGAGCACCCTGTCCTGAGAGAAGAAAGCAAGTAATTTGAATCATTAAGGTCTAATAGTTAATACAGTGACATTAATTGAAGTATTGTAGTTGTAAAACAATTTTCAAACAATTGATGGTCTTAAACTTCTGAATATTTGCATAATTTACTTATCATGGCTAAACGACATCCCAAGTTGATTAATTTTATTGATGCTTTTGTGAGATATTACTATCTGTATCACCATCTATTTCAATTCTTCATAAACAAAAAATCAGATAGAATATTCAGAATCAGAAATTTTCAAACACCTGTAAGTCAATTAATCAAAACTGAATGTACAGTATTTTTACTCTAGGATGTGGCATTTTTCATGACAGATATACAGATACTCACTTTAGAAGGACTTTTTACTGAGAAAGAAACATACTGTGGAAAAATTTCATTCAGCATATTTCAGTTGTGCCTCACTTTCCACAACAAAATAAAGGACTGTTTTAGTCGTAACTAGTTCATATGTTCAAATATTTATAAACTGTGGGTTGCTATTTTTTTCATCCCTTATGCACACATTCATGCCCTGCTAGTTTGGGCAGTGTGGGCTTTAGATGTAAAGTGCCTGTGAGTGGGCAAGGCACTTCTCAATTCCACTGGGTTCATCACCTCTTTCCTTAATGCTACTGATATGGGGACTGACACAAGCAGCAGATTTATTGACATTATGTTCATGCTTCAGGGAAAAAAAAATTGCTCAAGCTGCAGATCAGCTTCCAGGTAAGAGGACTGACAAAATAATACCCATTCAAGGATACCAACAGCCAGCCCTCCAAGTTCTGGTTATTTTAGGGACTTTCATCACATATGTTATCCGAGCAACCACATCACATTTAGCTGAATTAAACAGAAAACCTTCATTCTATTTTCAATATTCTTTCTCTAAGTGTTTCTAAAAAAAAAAAACCAACCAAAAATCCCAAAACAAAACAACAGCAAACATTAACAGGCATTATGATAATATTATGCTGCCCATCATGGGCATTCTTGTTTATAAATAGCTGGACAGGAATAAGGAATAATGTCAGCAAGAACTGAGTTGTCCTTTAAATGGAAATAATCATCTGGTTATTTCAGTCAAGCAGCTGTGTATGCAGTAGGAAGTCTCACTCAAATATTATGATGACTCATCTACTTTCCTTTTCTAATAGTAAATGTTCTTTTCTCTTTATAAGTACAGCACTGATAAACCCTTCACAAGCTGCAGTTCTACCTTACATCCCCTTACCTAAATCTGCAGATTTTAAAGTGCAGCTATGCATTTATATCCATAAAATTAACTATCATAATCAACTGAGGTTACCAGCTTCTTTCACACAAACTGCAGACCTGTGAGATTTGCTGCTTTTATCAAAGCTAATATCTGAAATAACATGCAAAATGCTAAGACTATAAATAGAAAAGGTGCAGCCTGGACTTCTCCCAAGTCCCTGGAAAGAGAGGAGTTAATCAGCACAGGCAGTTCGGAGACACAGGACTGTACTGCAGATGTGTGGAGCTCGGAAGGTGTGGCCCGTGCCTTCCACATGCATATTTAAATACTTAAATTACATGGCCTTAAGGCTGCTATTAGAGAACAACCTCTCAGAGATGAAGAATTACAGGATGAAATGAGGCCTGACACATTTCTTCAAACAGAGAGCTGAGAAGAAGAGAAGGAAAAGCCCGGGTTACTCACGATTCTTTTCACCTCTCCACCTTGACCCCGCTTTTATTCTAGGCGCGACGTCCACGGCAGCAGTTATGTCTATTAGCCCAAGCAGCAGCAGCAGTGACAGCACAGCCATGCCAGGTAGCGAAAAAATATAAATCACCTCTACCTGGAGTACTGCTAGAGATGAATTACAGAAGACTTTTCTTGGTAATGAACAATTGGAGCTAACAGCACTTACTCAGCAGAGGCAGAGGGAGATGTAAAATATTATTCCTACTAGAAATGTTTATGAAAATTTTCCATTGCATTGCTCATTTTCTTGATCCAGGGAATGAAAAAAAAAAAAAACAAACACAACACAAAACAAAACAAACAGAGTAGTTGTAAAATGCTCCCTCTAACTAGGAGCCTCTGGCATTCAGATGCAGGAGGAGGTGAAGTGGCAGCTTTCTGTGGTACCTCAGAAGCCACTGGCTCCTCACCTGCCTCTGCCACCTCTCAGCCCTTCCCAGTGTTTATCAACATTCCCCACAGCACCCTAGCAGAGGACACAGCCAGGCTGAAAACAGAGTTTATTCTCCCTCACTTCCATATTTCACTGCAGTTTCACAGAGCTGATGACACGGAACATTCTAATGTTGACACTCAAATCTCATTACGTTTATCAATGGGCACAAAAACACAGTTTTTCAAGCTTTCCCCCCTTACCCACAGAGGGGGGCAAGGGCAAAAAAAAAAAAAAAAAAAAAAAAAAAAAAA